>PGIR01000112.1:0-135491 GCA_002812735.1 Scedosporium dehoogii
CGCACACACACACACACACACACACACACACACACACACACACACACACACACACACACACACACACACACACACACTCTCGCTCACTCACACACAACTCCCACGCATACATTTTACATTTGACACGCACTCGCACGCACACCTACATGAGGTGCATCTAGTATCTGGTGCATCGACTACCTCAGTACCTGTGTGCAGCTACATGCGAAAGCTACATACAAAGCCCAACCCCCGCTAAGCCTGCCGCAAATCTGCGAGTTTGATGAATTGACGCTCCTCCGCTCCTCAGACGCCGCCACATCGTGCATCCTGCGGTCGGTTTTTTTTTTTAACCCTGGTCAACCTCAGAAAGCCCGCCACCCCGGAACTTGCCCTACATCGAATTATTAGAAGGATAAGGACAGGAAAAAAAGGAGAGGTTTTTTTTTTTTTTAAAAAAATTAAAGGAAAGAAAGGAACCGAAAAGAACCTGTACACTACATCAGCAAGCAAGGAACTTCCGAATCGGGAAACAAGACACCCCACAGAAGATATCCCAAGTCCCCGTTACCCCCAACCTAGATCCACCCAACACGATCCCATCGATCGGGCTGCGATCCGGCCAAGGTACAAGGCACCAGGCCCCGAGTAGTGTTTGGAGGAACGGCAGATCCAAAGGGGAAAGGAGAAAAAAAAAACAATGAGCGTTTCTTCACTCCCAAAGACCTGACAGAAAGAAAGAAGAAGAAAAAAAAGGAAGAGAAGCAAAATCATTCCTCCCCGCCCAATTCGTCTCGCGCGACTTTGACGGCGACACGAGCGAGAAGGCTGTATTAGCATGCCCCCCGCGGCCTCCCCGCATGCCCTGTCCTTCACTCGTTGAAAGGCCGCTTCTCGCGTGTCCTCAGTGAAACAAAAAAAAACCCATCCCATCTTCCGTAGCCACCAACAACAACAACAATCCCGGAACGGCTGCTACTAAATCCTTGACGGCCTGGACGACACTGTCCGGGCTAGAGTATGCCGCGCCCCAAGAAGCCCGGAGCGCCTGAACCGAAGCGAAGAAGCAGAACGGGATGCTGGTAAGTTCTGAGCCTTGAACCCTCGACCTGCGAGAAGGACAGGGTGAGAGAATAAGAGAGAGGGATACGAGGGGTCCCCAAGAAAAACTGCGGGGGCGGGGTTTCGCATGATGCTCGCTGACGCCAACTCTCCCCCCCGGTCCATCCTCGCAGAGCATGTAAAAGTTAACCTCTTCATATCTAGGCAGTGTAAAGGTCGAAAAGTAAAGTGTGGCGAAGAACGACCCTCTTGCCTCAAGTACGTCCAGTCCCGCCTTAAACCCCGTTCCCCGTGATACCCCGAGATAAACCTCCCCGTCCTCCCCGTCCTCCTCGTACTCCCCCCAACCGATCTGACTGGGACCTGCCCGTGCAGTTGTCGGAAAGCTGGCCACACATGCGATTATAGTATTCGCCTGAACTGGGACGGTCGCCGCACGAAGCGAACCTCTTATGATGCCACCGGCGATGGCCAGCTATCTTCCCCTACACGGGGTCAACGCCCGTTTACCATCATCAACCAGACCTTTGCTGCCAATGCCGCGCCTCAGCCACCATCGCAACAGCAGCGGCGCCTTAGCGAAGGGTCCTGGAACGAGGACCAGCTGATTCCGAATCAGGCTCCCGATGCTAGGAACGACACCGCCCAGCAGCAGGCTCCTGTGAGCCCGAGCAACCACGTGTTCCCTGAAAGAGACTCCCTCCTACTCAGTCCGATCAACAATCCGAGCCCCGGAAATGTGGCGCAAGAGCAAGAGCAGATCCTAAGGGACATGTTGAACCCGAGGATCCAACCTCCTAAGGAGCCGCCAAACTTCAATACCCGCCAATTCGTGGTGCCCATTCCTGAGCCTGCCGTAGCCGGGCCCAGCCCTCCCCGCGATTTTGATAGCCTTCTTTTTCGGCAACCTCAGGAGACAGCCGGGGGCGTTCTCGCCCCTCTCGGGACGCCGTCCACTCTTCAATCTGCCGGCAGCGTTGTTGCTACACCCACTCTAGGCGACGAAGGGAATACGCCCATCTTCATGCGCTTCCACCCGCTTGCCAATCTCGGCCCCTTTGCATCTCCGCTTACGCCCATGACGCCGTCTTCGTACAGCGACGATGATCCTCGCGCCGCGCAGCAGACACCGTCGAATCCCGCTTCTCCAGACATTCGCCGGCTGACTGTCAACTCCCTTCTCTCTGGGCCCCCAGGGCCGGTTTACACTTCCAACGAAGGTCACCTTATTCGTAACAACGCCGTTCCGGGGTTCGGGCCTGGCTTTGAGTACGACTTCGATCTCTTCGGAGGAGCACGCTTCTATGGTTATGACCTTGGAAAGCAAGACGAAGACCTTCCCAAGAACGACGATCGCAACGCCATCGCCTCGACACCCCCAACCCCTCAGACGCCTCAAGATCACGCGCATGATTTATTGCATAGTGCTGGACACACCGGTGTTGATGACGCTTTCAAATTCGAGACAAAGTACGGTGACCGACCGAGCCGGAAGAGTGGCGGGTACTACAAGGAGCCTGTGCCGATCAGGATTCCGCATAGCCTGGAGCCATTGCCTCGAAAGTTAGTTTACTGTTCCCAGTTCTTACTTGGAAAATGATGGTTGGACTAACAACTTGCGGCTTCTAGACTGCAAGAGAATCCGATGAATTTGCTGGTGCGTACAGCTTCCCTGTTGAACCTCAATAACCACTCTTCGTTGTTTTCTTGTTCTGATTGCTAACTTAGATTGCAGTACTTCGTATGGATATAAATGTTCACTAAGAGAATGCGGATGAGCTAACTTCGCCTAGCATCATTTCCTTAACCACACTGCTCGAGGTATGTGCCTTCATTTATAGCAAGAAGAAGCTGTGCTTTCGGCTGGGGCTCTAACAGTCGAGCAGTTCTCATGCCATATGACGACCAGCAGTCGAACCCGTTCCGTGTCGTTCTTCCCCAGATGGCTGTCAAGAATGACCATCTCCTAAGTCTTCTTTTGGCTTATTCTGGTACGTGAAGAGTGGTCTTTTCATGTTTTGCTCGCCCTAACCTTTTCCCTCTTCTTTCTTTTTTCTCCCTCGATCCAGCCTCCCACCGTGCAAGGCTTCTCCGTCAAAAGGAACCCGAGATGCGCATGGCCCTCTGGGTTCAAGACATCTTCCCCGCCCTTCGCGAAGCCCTCAGCGATGACACCCGCATAATCTCCAACACCAGCCTCGCCACCGCCATCATGCTCGCCTCTCTCGAGATCATCTCGCCAAAGGCCTTCGGATACGCCATCCCCTGGCAAGAACATCTCAACCTCGCCCGCGACCTCATGCGGAAGCGCTTCTCAGGCACCGGGGTTCCCAAGATTACGCACTCGAGTTCCCAAGAAGACCAAGTGTGCTCCTTCCTATGGAGTTGGTTCGCCTACCTTGACGTGCTCGGGGGCCTCTCCGGCGGGCCCCGCAAGACTGACTCGTCCTTGATGCTGCCGCTCGAGTACACCGATGACCCGGACGAGATCGACTGCATAATGGGCTTCACGACGCGCTGCGTCCGCCTCCTCGCCGGAACCGCCGACCTCGCCCGCCTCAGCGACGCGCAGCGCATACTGCCCGGGAACACCGTCAACCAGTACTGGTCCCCCACCGCCGAAACCGTGCAGCGCGCCCACGCCCTAGAGGCGGCCCTCCGCGAGAGCGTCGCGCGCGAATCCCGCCCCTGCAAGCACATACCCATCGAGAACGTCGACGGGCGCGACCGCGTCGAGATGACGGCTACCAACGAGGCGTTCCACTGGGCGGGCATCGCACAGCTTCATAGGCGTGCGCTAGGGAAACCTGCCTCGCATCCTGATGTTCAGGAGCCTGTTTTGATGATCATGCAGTGTCTTGGGCATATTCGGAAGGGTGGGACGGCGGAGATGGGGGTATTGTTTCCCATGTTCACGGCGGGGTGCGAGACTTCGGATCAGTACTATAGGGATCAGATTCTAGAGAGGTTTAGGAGTGTTGAGAGGAATGGCATGACGCAGGTGAGTAGTTGTCTTCAGAATCCCCGTTCCAATCGTGGGCATACCTTTTCGGGCCCCCTTTCTTCTGTTTGTTCTTCTTCTCCTTTGCTCGACATCTAACGAGATCGTGTCTGCAGATCCGCAAGGCGAGGGAATTGATGATGAAAGTTTGGAAGGAGGGCCGGCCCTGGGAAACCATGCTCAAGAATGAATTCATTGGGTGATGAAGCGCCTTTGGCATTTTTATATTGACCTTTTTCTTTTTCCTTGGTCTTTCCTTTCTTCTTCTCTTTTTCTCCCCTTTTTCACTTCTTGTTAGTATATTTGCAGTTGCATTGCTTTTCTATCATGGTTAACTCTGGTGGGAGGATTCATTTTCGGGAGAGGAGGCTACAATCTTGGGATCTAAAAAACGAGAAAAAAATCTGGTTGTTTAAAAGTTGCATAGCGAAGTTAAAGTCTTCGAATGAATCATACCCTTTGAACTCTGACTTTGGATACTTCGTTTCGTTTTTCCGCTTTCTAGACGCGGCTCTAAACCCATCCTTGAGAGACAAGACATCACCGAGGTCTGTCCAAAGAAACAACATGAATTGTCATCACAGAATTACCTTCATGATTTTGTGGATATCTGTCTACCGTAGTTAAACTGAACACCTCTTTTCCCCTCTTCTATCTTATTCGCTCCCTCACGGCCCTATCATTCTCCTTTTCTTTTTTCATCTACTGAGTGCTATATCATCAATACGCAAAATCATCTTGACAGTCTCCGCCGCCAGCTCAATAGCGCTCGTGCTAACCAACAAGGGCTGAAGCACATTCTCCTTGGCAATATTAGAGTTGACGCCGCCCGACTTAATACTCACGCCGGCGTTCTTCTCGCCCATCTCGTGCCTGTGTCGCAACTCCGTGACGACCTTGATGCTGTTGAGACCGGCGTTCTCGGCCAGGGTCGTAGGGATGACCTCTAGCGCCTCCGCGAACGCCTTCCAGCAGATGGCCTCGGCGCCGGTGAGCGTCCTCGCCTGCTTGGAGAGCTGCGCCGCGATCTCGATCTCCGGCGCACCACCTCCGGCAATGAGGGCCTTCTTCTTGACCAAACACCTCACGACGCAGAGAGCATCGTGGAGACTGCGCTCGGCCTCGTCGAGGATCAGAGAGTTGGCGCCCCGCACCACCACGGACACGGTCTTGCCCGCCGACTTGGTGCCCGTAACCTTGACCATGCGAGAGCCGGACGATTGGACCTCCTCGACGAGGTCGGCGCTTCCTAGCTTGTCTTCGGTGAAGGAGTCGATATCGGCGATGGGCTTGCAGCCTGTGGACTTGCAGATGAATTCCACCTCATCCCTCTCGATATCCTTTACTGCAAGAATGTTGAGCTTGGCCAGGAAGTGAAGCGAGAGGTCGTTGATAGCGTCTCGGAGAATCGACTTCTGGATGAGCAAAACATTGCACTTCGCCTTCTTGATCTTCTTGACTAGGTTGAGGAGGTACTGTCGTTCTTCCTTGACGATCTTGTCCATTTGCCTGTAATCGTTGACAGCGATTGTGTTTTCCATCTGAAAAAAAGGGGGTGTTAGTGTTTTGGGGGCTGTGGGAAGTATAAGAGGATCTGGGATGACATACATCAGGCTTGGGAGGGCTGAGCTGGAACTGGATGAGACCAATTCTCGCCTTCTCCATCCTCGCGGGACCACCAGCACTCTTCAGTACGGGCTGCTCTAATACTAGACCATCAACAAGCTCGCTGTCCTCGATGGTTCCGCCGACCTTCTTGACTATCCGAATGTTCTTCAGATCCACGTTATCCGCCGTCTTGAGATCTATCGTCTTGACGACCGAGTTCACCGCCATGGGGCCGAGAAGGTTGGAGTATTGGGAGACGATCTTGGACGAGAGGGAGGTGTTGGCAGCTTGGAGAAGGGCGGAGGTATCGGTGAGTTGGATCGGCTGGGACATCTCGTGAAGGATCTCGACCGATGCTGCGGCGGCTCTTTGGAAGGCCTCCGAGATAACTGAAGGGTGAATGCCCTTGTTGAGTAGCCTGTCGGCGGCACCGAGCAAGCTTCCGCAGATGACAACGACTGATGTCGTGCCGTCACCCGCTTCAACATCCTGAGCTGTGGAGAGGTTGACCAGCATCTTGGCCGTAGGGTGCATGACGGACATGCTCTTCAACATCGTGTTTCCATCGTTCGTGATTATGGTTTCTCCCTTTCCGCTTCGAATCATCTTGTCCATGCCACGAGGGCCGAGCGAGGTTCGGATGGCATCAGCGACGGCTATAGGAGGGGAGGGGAGTAAATTGTAAGTTTCTGGATCTATCCATACGGTTTCGATATGAAGGAATAGAAAACATAAGTACCTCTGGCTGCGACAATGTTGGAAGATCGTACGGCGACAGGCTTCTCCTTGTCCTTCAAGCAGGCAATTAAAGTTAGTGCAGTTCTCTGATAATAAGGCGGGGAGCTTCCCGTACTCTGAAGGTGGCCTCGCCTCCGCCTCCGCTCGCTTGCGCAGTTGCCGACATTATGGATTGTGGATATGCGACTGGTGGGATCAAACAAGAAGAGAAACTCGGAGCGACTGGGAGGAGTATGTGAGCCAAAGAGTCGGGTCGTGAAAAGAGTGCTGATTCTACTACCCCCCAAGTCGTTTACGACTGTTGCCTCTGGAAGAGCTCAGAAATATTCTTTGGCGGGGCCCCCTGTTCCCCTCCACGTGACTGCGTGAAGTCACTATCAAGCTGGGGGTTCGAGGGGCAACAGCGGGTCTGGTAGATTCCACGAAGTACTTAGGTACAGCAGAGTGGTTCAGTGAAGGTTGCCATTACTAATATTGACACCGGGCGCGATTGGTAAATTGGCCACATTCGCACATGGCTACCACCAAAAGGGCACTAGCGCCATATCAGCCTCGCAGATACTCGCCTCCAAAGTCCAAGCCAAGGCAGCTAGACATTACGAACATCGCCAATGCTCCAACCCATCACCAATCTGCTCGACTTCTCATCCTAAACAACACCCACCGCGAACATCCCAACTGTCCTCGAATCCAATCCAATAAATCCGTCACGTCACCACACGTCTGCCACCGTACTTTTACCGCCGAGTTTCAAGACGCATCAAATCCTCCTCCCTCGATTCATTTCCGTCCTTACCTTAGAACCCATAGCTTGAAGCTCACCAGCTCGCCACCATGGTATGTTCCGACCTCAACCCCCTGAATTCATTGCTACTCCCCTCCATCCTCACTTACAGTTACTAACGTTCTCCGAAGCGTACGGCAACAGGTGCAAACTGGGAGAAGTATAAGAAGAACTTCGACGACGAGGAGACAGAAGAGAAGAAGATCACACCTCTTACCGATGAGTACGCGCCCGCTCCGTTCCACCCCCCCAAAAAGAAGACGGCGTCTTCTAGCTCTATACGAAAGGCATCTGACATGTGTTTTCAAATAGGGATATTCAGGTTCTCAAGACCTACGGTGCCGCTCCCTATGGAGCTGCCATCAAGAAGCTTGAGCAACAAATAAAGGAGAAGCAAGCTAGTGTAGATGAGAAGATTGGAGTTAAGGTAGGAGATGCAGACCCATAACGCCGACCGCTCTTGGTTCGCTCACCTTCTAACGACCCGTAGGAATCAGATACCGGTCTCGCGCCGCCCCATCTCTGGGATGTGGCAGCCGATCGCCAGCGAATGTCAGAGGAACAACCGCTTCAGGTAGCACGGTGTACCAAGATTATTGCCGATGAGAAGGGCGACGAGTCGAAGAGCAAATACGTTATCAACGTCAAGCAAATCGCCAAGTTCGTCGTTCAACTCGGCGAGAGGGTGAGCCCTACCGATATCGAGGAGGGAATGCGCGTGGGTGTCGACCGGAACAAGTACCAGATTATGCTTCCCCTGCCGCCCAAGATCGACTCGAGCGTGACTATGATGACGGTCGAGGAGAAGCCCGATGTTACATATGGAGATGTTGGTGGATGCAAGGAGCAGGTCGAGAAGCTACGTGAGGTCGTTGAGATGCCTCTCCTCTCCCCCGAGCGTTTCGTCAGCCTTGGTATCGACCCTCCCAAGGGTGCTCTCCTCTACGGCCCCCCCGGTACCGGAAAGACACTATGTGCCCGAGCCGTTGCCAACAGGACGGACGCCACCTTCATCCGGGTCATTGGTAGCGAACTGGTTCAGAAGTACGTCGGCGAGGGAGCCCGTATGGTTCGCGAGCTATTCGAGATGGCCAGGACGAAGAAGGCCTGCATCATCTTCTTCGACGAAATCGATGCGGTCGGTGGTGCCCGATTCGACGACGGTGCTGGCGGCGACAACGAAGTGCAGAGGACCATGTTGGAGCTCATTACCCAACTCGACGGATTCGACGCACGAGGAAACATCAAGGTCATGTTCGCCACCAACCGCCCCTCTACCCTCGATCCCGCCCTCATGAGACCCGGCCGTATCGACCGAAAGATTGAATTCTCTCTTCCCGACCTTGAAGGCCGCGCCAACATTCTCCGCATCCACGCCAAGAGCATGTCCGTCGAGCGCGACATCCGTTGGGAGCTCATCTCCCGTCTCTGCCCCAACGCGACCGGTGCCGAGTTGAGGAGTGTGTGCACGGAGGCCGGTATGTTTGCCATCCGTGCCAGGAGGAAGGTTGCTACCGAGAAGGACTTCCTTAGCGCCGTCGAGAAGGTCATCAAGGGTAATCTCAAGTTCAACTCGACGGCGTCGTACATGCAATACAACTAAGCATAGGAGGGTGTTGTTTTCTTTTGTCGCTCTCGGAGGTGGAGGTAGATAAGAGGAAGAAAAGTTGAAGTTCCACTCTAGATGAATGGGGCATATAACTTGTATGAGTACCTTGTAAACTGCTCCTGTGTGTGTTCGGAGTGAAAGAGGATGGATGAGCAGAGTCGTCTACAGCCAGGTTAAACGGAAATGGTGCTGAAATAGAAATTCATGGCCTTTTATCAGATCCAACACTTGTTCCTCTGACCAGCTTCTTGTGTTATGCTTTTGGCAAGAATATCTCTTGTTAATTTGTGTTGTATTTCTTGTGATATATTATTATGGACTTTGCATCAGAGACTGTTTGACTTGGTGTTTGGTATATTCCTTCACCATTCTGCTACAACTCCCTACTGTACATTCCTTTCGCTATGAGAGTTCCAACCCATTCCCCCTCCCCAACTAAAGATATATATGCATCATAAACAAGAACCAGAAACCAAGCAAGCTTGTTCTCTCATGCAAGAACAGAGGGCTACCTCTCAAGTTGTGAGAGGGACAGCAAGGAAAGTCCTCCATACTCCCTTAAAGCAGCCGCTGGATCATTCCTCTTTGCTCTCAGGACAATCATTAGACTCAAGACTCAGCTGGAGCCAAAGGAAGAGAAATGAGGTTGTGAGTATGAGGAGGATGGGAAGCAACGAGTGCATCAAATCGTGGGTGCTATGTAAAATTGTGAAGGCTCAGCTGAAAGGCATAGGTGTGATGTGTGTCTGTGGTGCCAAACGCCTCTGCCCAATATACCCAAACTGGGACTTGCAACTCCATAATCCCATCCATTGCACCATCCGAAAAGGTAAAAAGAGACCCAGTAGAAAGCCAGTCGTGAAAGATCCCAGGAAAATAGAAAATGAATCGAAGATGGACAGTATTCCCCAAAAGAAAGAAATCGAGGGAAAAGAGGAAAGAAGAAAGCAGGCTTAGACACCTTCCATCCGTGATAAACATCCCAGGCAGGCAATATCTCCATCGGAACCCATCTCGACGCAGCATCGACTACACACCACGCTCCTATGGCCGCTGGCCGCCCAGCCGTCATTTCCGGATGCTTCCCCTCCTTCACTTGTACCGCATTCTCGTTGTGGCGGCGCGTCATCCATGTGAAACGACCTCGAAAGTATCTCCTGCTCCGACAGTACGCCAGAGTCCTCCGACATGCAGGTTTCGTCGCGTCCTGCCGCAGCCCAACCCCTACACTCCCGTATGCAGACAAAGCATGTCCTACTCCCGCACCCTTGGCAGTCGGCAAACGAGTCGAGGTCTGACTTCTTTGTCGGTCTTCGATGGCAAATGTGGCACGGTGAAAGCGAGATTCGGGACGCTGGCGTTTGTCTCGCTGCAGCGGCCGTGCCATTCACATCTCTACCGGTTAAGGCACCTGGCGTAGCTGAGGGCGATCTTGTGCCACGCCGGTTTCTTTCGGGGCTGCCATCGCCTGGTATGACGCGGGCTCTCTTAACGGACGGGAGCGGTATTATTTTGCGTGTGGCAACTTGCCATTTTTCGTGCGGTTGCAAAGCACTGTAGATCGAGGAGTTCGTGGGTGGATTCTGGACGACGCCGAAGGGCAATTTTGGGTATTCTAGTATGGTGTAGGGTCGTTGTGAAGGTGTCGGGACAGCGCTGTTGTTGTTGTCGTAGTCGCCATCATCCCTCCTCCGCTTCTTGCAGCATGGCAACGGCGACCGTTCGTCGGTCACCGACGGCATGTTAAACACTGTGCACGCTTTCCTCCTATTTAAAGATAAGGCTTGTAGTATAGATTTTCGTAAAGTGGAAAGGCGAAGGTATGGTCTGAGGTGATGCGGAGCCAAGGAGGACGGGGCGTCAACGGATGCGTCGATTATCAAGTCGTTTGCTGGGTGTGTCTGGGTATGTTTTGTTTGGTAGGTATCCCCTCGGAAATATGTGCACGGTCGAGGATAAAAGTTTGGAGTAGATGAGTCGAGAATGTCGAGAGAGTCGAGATCAATCGGTAGGATATGGCTCAAGGTCAAAGATTGCAGAGTCGAACGTGAAATTTGGGAGTTGGAAAAGGGAGGGATATCATCGTCGAGGGTTGTTTGCCCGAAGAGGAGGTGCTTGGTTTGGCAGGCAGGTTTTAGTCCAATGGCCCAGTTCAGGTGCCTGGGTCGGTGCCACTTCTTGTCAGTGCCAGTCGGAGCGAGAGACTTGCGACTTAACCGTGCTGGGAATGGACAACTTGGGAGAGGCGAGGGCGGTGAAGGATCCACTGGGAGTGGCGGATGCTCCAGAAGGCACCAAGACTTTCCGGGCAGTGGTCAGTGGTCAGTGGTCACCCACCCAACCGGCCGGTGCAACCCGTACAACCAGCACAGTCCGTACCCAAACCAACACTTTTACACCCTCTTAGCCTAACCGTGTGAGATGGCAACCTGAAGATGTGACATTCACTTGAGCGAATAACCATTATGCCCAAGGACACTATTCCAGTTCTTTCTCACGCCCTCATTTCGAGTCGTGGCGTGAGCTGACGTGGATCCAAGGCGGTAGCTTGGTGTCAATCGATCCAAGTCGAAAATGCGGAAAGACGAAGCAGGTTCGGTTGGACAAGAGGAGTAATGTACTCGATTGATTCTTCCATTTGGTATTCGCAAATGACCCCCGCAGCGTCTTTCTTCGTTTCGATGAGCAAAAGAGGTCGCGAGCTTGCCTTTGATGGTTACGTAAAGGGATTCTCTCACAGCCGGCCTCGAGGAAGGAGCATACCTCCACTCCGATACCTCCTCAACCAGTCTACTTCAACATTCACCTTGCAGCACTTTTTGAATTAATGCTCTTACGCCTCAAGTCCCTCGTCAAGAAAGGAGTGTTCCTTTCGATAAGTGCGCAGCTTCCTGAGTCCGCCATTTGCTAAAACACCACAAGCTACATGGGAGGCGACCCTCCTATTACCTGTGATTTCCTTTGCTACAATTGACTTATACAGAATCCTCCCAAATCATGTTGGCCCAATCTTCCTCTGGCATCATAAAGTTTACTCATTGTTCAGCTACATCGCACGTAATCAGGCGTAAGAGTGGTCGGTCCGAGCTGAAAGACAGCTTGCCGAGGTCGGGTCGAGTCGAGGATTGTCAAACCACAGCATCTTAAACGTCACTACGAGGCGAACAAATATAACATCTCGTCACAACCAATCAGGGAAACTCTGAAAAAAATGGTGAGAAAAAAAAGGAAAAGATTTGTCTGATTTACACTCTAACATCTCCCAAAAGCCTCCCTCTTAAGCCTGCTACGTACAAAAAAGAAACCAGGAATTCGAGATGATCCTTTTGTTGCTCCATAAGAGGGGAAGTTTTTTATAGTATCACAAAGTTAACTGTGGTAGGCGCGGGTCTGAATGCTCTAACTAGTACCTGTAAGGACGGGTCGACTTGGTCTCCTTGGGAGGGTCGTAGGCAATCTTTCTCGTCTTGATCCAGGCCCACTTGTATCGCTTCACCCAGACGCTGATGGAGAAGAGCACGGCCGTCGCGGCAAGAACCTTGATACCCATGCGTTTCCGGTCGTCCATCTCGGGCTCGGCGGCCCAGTTGAGGAACTCGACAACGTCCTTGGCCATCTGGGACGTCGTGGCGGGGGTGCCGTCCTCGTACTCGACGAGGCCGTCGTAGAGGACACGAGCCATGGCAATGCCGGTGCCGGGGAAGTAAGGGTTGAAGTTCATGCCAGGAGCGAGGGTGACACCCGCGGGGGGCTCATCGGGATAACCGGTCAGGAGAGAGAAGATGTAGTTGCAGCCACCGTGACGGGCCTTGACGATCAAGCTGAGATCGGGGGGGAAAGCACCGTTGTTGGCGAATCGAGCGGCCTCCTCGTTCTTGTACGGGTCGATCATGTAATCCGAGAGCTTACCAGGACGCATAGGGATCTCGCCCTGCTCATCGGGCTCGTCGGGGTACTCGTTCTCTTCGGCAAGGGCCTTGGCCTCGTCGACGGTGAGGACGGTACCGACAAGGGCACGGTAAGGAACACGGCTAAGGGAGTGGCAGGAGGCGCAGACTTCTCGGTAAACCTGGAAACCTCGGCGGAGCCTTCAAATGCATCTTGTTAGTACCTACAGGTAGGTAACGCCCCGGTAAAGACGGGAGGATTCATCTTTGGATAACTACTCACGCTTGGTGGTCGAAAGTCTTGGTCATCTTCTCGTGAACCCAGGGGTACTTGGGAGCATGGAGACTATGAAGAAAAACGAGATATTAGCAACAATGAAAGGTTTTCCATAAAAGCGAAAGGTCGATAGACGTAAAGCCGAGAGTTTCGGGATTTCCAAAACCAACGTCGGCAAGACAATGGCCCTCGGATGGAAAGCCAAAGAACTCCAGCATTGTGAGACGATTTTTTGGGGGGGAACCAGGAGACGACGAACCCTTCCTCGGCGGGAGTACTGGCGTGAGCCTCAGCTCCATAGAGGTGGTAGTACCAGGCGACAGAGCTCGCTGCCACCGCAGTCGAGGCAATAGCCGCAATGTTTAGTCGAGTAGCATACGCATCGGAAGAGGCACCGGAGTTTGAGGAAGTCGATGCGGCACGCTGGAAGGGAAAGGAGAAGGGGAAAAAACGTTAGCCGGGTTTTCTAGATGACAAGAATGGCAGAATCGAGCATCAATTGACGCCGATGAAATGTCTTTCGAGGGTAGTCATGATCGAGGCCTCGCGGAGAGGCAATGGCGAGCATCGTCGGGCAGGTGGAAATCATGCCATGCATACCTTGGAAGCGTTGGCCGCGCCATTTCTGGCACCGGGAAGGATGCGCGAAGAGCGCAAGGCAGTCCTGGCCAACATGACTGGAGAGTAGAGTCAATTCTCAGCCGCCTAAGAAGGGCCCCGGGTGGGAATTAAAGGGCAATTGACTTGATGGGAGGAGCCTCGCTGAGTGGTTATGGGTATCGCAGGGTTGGTTCGACTTCGAGAGGTTTAAAAAAACGCCTGTCCGGAGCTGTGCTTGACGCTGAAGCACCGAATTCACCCGATGCTCATTGGTCCCTCGCCATTGGCCGTAAATCACGTGCGGAACTGAACTTTTCGGCTTGGTCAGGCAACTTTGATTGGCCTGGAGATGGCTCGGATATTGCATTGCCAATCGGCGCTGGAATTTGGGCTGGCAACTGTTGTTATCAACTGGCAGGTTCTCTTTTCGAGCTTGACTCGCTTCAGAGCACCATTTCAGTCTCCTCCCTCCCAGTAAATCAACCGAGGGTCAATTGAGCAATTGAACTGGGGACAGTAACGTGAGGGGTGAGAATCAAGAGAGGCTTCAATGCTTCAATGCTTCATTTTCAAAGTTCTATTTGCTTTTACTTCATCTCTAGTAATCCTTTTGTTTTTTTGGCTTCTCTAGTAATCTTTTCATTACATCTTCCTTCGAGTCCTCCTTTTGTTTTTTTTCATCTACACAATTGTATGCATAACCTCAATGCAACGCATATCATATCAACTCTAGTTATTACCCGATCCCGCCCCCAGGGACTGCACCAAGGAGGAGCAATAGATACCCTAGATTTTACAAGCAAACCAAGTCGCACTATTACTCCCTCTCTCATAGCCATACACTGGCTTTACTCCTTACCCAGAACCTTTCTGCGGGCCTTGACGGCATTGGCAAGAACATCAAGCACAGACACGGTATCCTCCCAGTTGATGCAAGCATCAGTGATACTGACACCGTACTTGAGACCAGCTTTACCTTCCTTGGACACCTTCTGGTTGCCTATTGTTGATTCGAGATGTGTCAGTTTTCGTTACATGGGGTTTCCAAACTTAGATGACACGAGGGGAAACGAACCTTCATTGATGTTGCTCTCAATCATTACACCCATAATGCCAGTCTCACCCTTTTCTATCTGCTCAGCAATCACAGCCGCAACCTTGGGCTGATTCCTGTGGTCCTTGAGGGAGTTGCCATGGCTGCAGTCAACCATGAGGCGCTGACGAAGGCCGGCCTTCTCAAGGCCGGCCTTCGCATCAGCAATGCTCTTGGCGTCATAGTTGGTACCGCTGGTGCCTCCTCTTAGAATGGAGAAGCAATCCTCGTTGCCGACGGTGCCCACAATGGCGACGACACCAGGCTTCGTAACGGAAAGGAAGTGATGCGGGTGCTTCACGGCGCCAATGGCATCAATAGCGACTCGAAGCGAGCCGTCCGTGCCATTCTTGAAACCCACGGGGAAACTGAGGCCGCTGGCCAGCTCGCGGTGGAGCTGGCTTTCCGTAGTACGCGCGCCAATGGCTCCCACCGACAAGACGTCGGCGAGGAACTGGGGGGAAATGGTATCGAGCATCTCGCTGGCAATGGGCATACCCCTCTCGGTGAGGTCGACGAAGAGCTGGCGCGATAGGCGCAGACCCTTGTTGATGTTGAAGCTGTTATCGATGTCCGGGTCGTTGATCAGACCCTTCCAGCCTACCGTCGTCCGGGGCTTCTCGAGGTACGAGCGCATGACGATTAGCAGCTCATCCTTGTGCTTCTCCTTCTCTTTTACTAGCCTGTCGCAGTATTCCAGTGCGGCGGCGGGGTCGTGGATCGAGCAGGGACCAATGATGACTAGGAGCCTCTCCTTGGGATCGGTGCCATTGACGATGGCGACGGACTCCTCGCGGCCCTGGAGGACGGTCTGCTTGGACTTTTTGGTCTGGGGGATTTCGTGCTGGAGGAGGTTGGGGGGAGTAAGAGGGTTGTATCCACGAACTAGAGAGACAAACACACGTCAGTAACAGGAACCTCTTCAAGAGCTGTAGCAAGGTGGGCGGCGCATTGGCTCGAGTCTTCGAGCCCTTGAGCCTTAGGAAGTACAACTCACTTCTCCAGTCCTCGCTCTCGGCCTGGTTGCCGACATTCTTGTTCTCAATGAAGAAGGTCTGGTTTTGCGTTAACAATGGCCTGCTTCCTAAAAAAAAATGGCAGATATTATGCCTTCATCGTGGGTTGACTCACAGCCATGGTTACCGCCTCTCCGGGATCGCAAAAGGTGGGGTGTGAAGATGATTCGAAGGGGAGAGAGGAGAGGTAGGGAGGGTCGCAATTGAGAAGGCAGAAGGGTATAATATTATGAAATTCACTGCCAATCGTCTTCAGCTATAGAAATCCTACCGAGCGCAAGAAATATGGAGAGGATAGAAATATATCGACTCCCAAAAATATATTTATATCGCAGAGCTCTTCCCTTTTTGCGCCTGAACGAGTGACAAGCACCAGACCGATTACACATGTCACAACTACTACTGGCCACGGCCAGCCCACCCGATCGCGGGGTTCCCTACTTGTACCTGCCTTGCAAACATATTATGAATAGGTACATTCAGCTCTGTGAAATTGCCCCTCGTCCTGGGTGTGGCAAGGGCTTCTGGAAGAATAGGATACCCACACTCTGATTGACCCTTTCTATCCAAGCTCCTGACCACGCCTTTTTCCCTCCCGTTCCTCGAGTCAGTCCACATAAATTTTTTCCCCTTCGCCTTTAGTGTGACTCAATCGAGAGTCCGCGCTGGAACGGACGACCTCGCTACCCCCGGCGACTGGACGCAAACAATTTAGTCTACGAGCACACCGCTCTTCATATTGCCAGACTTCACGAAGACATTACCGCGGCTAGACTAAATGAGACGGGGCGGGACGAGAGGATCCAAGGTTGTCAGAATCCGCATCTGATCCTGCCTCCCAAATCAATCCTGTGAATTTACCGCCCGCCACTCACTATACAAAACTTTCTGCGGCTCGGATGCCCCGTGGGCTAACACAATTCAACAAGCTCAAGATAGAAAGACTGGGGGATAGTTTTTGCTATTGTCACAAGGCTAATTTGCTACCTAATTGGTAAAAAAAAGAATATCTGTTTACACCCATTGGGAATAACACATGGTGATCATGCGGAACAATGTAAGGGAAGGGGGGTTCGACCCTCATATAAGATACAGTTGAGTTCTTCCAGCTCTCCAGCTCCAGGATATGTATGCGTCACGACAGCCCTTCCTTCTGCGTACCAGCATAAAAACCCCCGCGTCCAACTAGTAGTTCAGCTCATCACCGCCTCCGCCAGCAGCATGGTCGAGGTCCTCGTAGCTCTTCAGGCTGCGTCCTTGAACAGCTTCTCTGGGCCCGACCGCCGCACCTCCAGCAGCGCCATCTCCCCAGCGACCTCCACCACCTCGGTGTCTACCTCCAGACTGGGACCCATCCCATCTACCACCTCCTCGGCGATCGTAGGGGCCACTGCGATATGCGCCGCCACGCCCTCCATGCATCCCGCCTCGCCGGATGGGACCTTGGCCGCCTTGAGCGCCGCGGTCATCTCCTGGAGCATTCCAGCCCCCCGCAGGCATGGTATGGCCCACGAACAATGGGGGGAAGGCACCTGGAGCCATCGGGAAACTTGGCATAGACGCCATCATACCATTCATAGTAAAATTCTGCAAGTTGAATCCGCGAGGAGTTCCCGTATTTCCCTGGCCGTTAGCTTGAGGGAAGTGCCCGTTCGAATTAGCGTCTGTGCGGGAAGGCGCAATATGGGATGGATCCAAAACATATGCGTTGATGAGCTCAAACTAGAAGCTATATTAGCGAACTGAACATCATCATAGGGCCATCATCAGAGGCGTATGGAATAGCTTACCTCTTGCTTGAGATTATCAAGCCATTCAGTATGTCTCTTCTCAACATGCTTCTTCCAGAAATGCTCTTCCTTGAACAGCTTCGTGCAGTCGGGGATCTTGCATCGCCACTTGTGCTCGTCCTCCTGCTTGACAAACTTGGCAAGTTCATCGTCAAGAGCCTGCTCAATAGGACGGCCGCCTAGCTTGCGCAGGTCAACTGATTCCGGGTCGAGGATCTGGTTGATCTTGTCCTCGAATGTCTTGACCCAATTGTACGCACGAAGGAGTTGCTGTTCAGCTTTGGCCGACGCCGTGCGGAATTTCTTATCTCCTCCCTCTTGGGGTTCGGCCTCTCCCTCCTCCTGTGCTTCGTTGCGCTTCTTGCCTGGGAATGGCTCCCCATTGACAGTCGCACGGGCAACTGCCTTGGCAGCAGTAGACAACGTGCTGCGAGGGCGACGAAGATGCCCGCCAAGGCACTTTCGAGTAAGTTCATGAATAGAGTCGCATTCGAAAACGCAGAAGAAACAAAAGTTGAAGACGCGACGGAGATATTCGATCAGTAGATCGAGCTGCTTCTTCTTCATAAGAAGATCCTCATCGTCGACGTCGTCATCCTCGTCAACTGCGCCCTCTTCTTCCTCGTCCTCCTCCATGGCACCCTCCTCCTCACCCTCATCATCAAGGGCTTCGTCCATGCCCAGTTGTCTCTGCTTCTTGACCTTCTTTGTCCTGGCTACAGGAACGGAAGGCTGGAGACGGCCTAGGTTCTTAAGCTCGTCTACTCTCTCCTCAACCTTAAGCACAGCGTTAAAGTCGGAACCGAAGTCCTCTTCAAGCTTGCTAACCACCCGCGTAGCGAGGCCGAGATCCTTCTCAATTCTCTCAGGTGCGGAGAAGAGATCCCAGAGTGCCTTCTTTCTTGGTTCCTTGGGCGGGTTGTGGACACCGACGTGGCAGACAAAGTCACCTCTGACCTCATCCTTCACCGTTTTGCCGTTCACCGCCTCTAGTGCCTTGTCGGCAGTAGATACCGGCTTGGGTGACTCCAATGACATCTCGCCATCCTCGTCCTTGGGATCAGGCCGGTCCACTGTAGCTGGTTGCTCCCCACCTGGGTGAAGCATGACCCAACCGATTCTGTGATATCGCTTGCTAGGATTAGGATCCGAGAGGGAAAGCCACTTGAAGCCACCTTCTCCTTCGCCTAGATGCTCCTTGCAAAATGACTCCAAATTTTGACGGCTAACGTGAGGCGCAATCGTCTTGATCAGTAGTGTTGGTTGATACAGCGACTCGTCACGAATATCCGCACCATTCGCCGGTATTAGGTCACCAACACCGAGAATTTCGTTGGAGGCCGTAGCCTCTCCCTCCTCCTTCTCAACCACCCCACCGGCGCCGTTGCTCTCACTCTTGGGGAGACCCTCGAGAGAGAAGTCGTCAAACACACCCGCGTCAAGGTCTTGCTCCCACTGGCTGTAAAGTCCACGGCGGAATTCGTTCAGCTGTTGCCTAAAGGCATCACGAACTTCGGGTACGTAGCGCTCGCGGAACCATTGCTCCTTCTTATGCTCGTTGACAAAAGTTCTAGCCATCTTTGCCTGTAGTTCCTCCTTGTACGCGTCATACGCAGCCTGAATCTTAATCTTCTCCCGCTCACGTTCCTCCTGGACCTCGCGAGGGCCACGGGGTCGCTCGGGCTCACGCCGGCGGCCGGCTCGAGCGCGTTCCTTCTCTTCCTTGATCTTTTCGTTCATTCGCCACCACTCGCCAAAGTAGGAAAACCCAACCTGGTAGGGGAGCTTCGCGGGATCGGGAATAGGGTTAACTGTGAGACCAGGACTCATGCTGTCCTGGCCAGGAACGTATCTATCGATGTTGGCTGGCGGCGAACCGACTCGACGGGATCGGTCATCGCCTCTATCACGAGGCGTTGAATAGTCGTCACGGCCACGGCTCCGAGGCTCGTAGCGGTCGACGGCAGGAGGGGAGCGCGATCGTCGGCGGGAATGAGAGCGGTCAACACCTAGAAGCGAATCACTCGTTAGTCTCGCACGCACACAACGTTAAGGGCATGAATTAGATGGGAACGGGACGTTTCGGCATACCAGGAGATCGCGATCTGTACGCGTCGCGATCATCGCCGCCGCGCGTAGCATCACGGTTGCTCCAGGTTCGATCACTCGGGGACCGAGCTTGGGCAGCCCGATACGAGTAGGAGTCCATGGTTTCGGCGGCCGGCTCACGATCTATCTGAGTGGGATTCCTTTGACGGTAGTAACTGTAGAGCCAGCGAAGGGGCCGTCCGCCGCTGAACTAGCTAAGTTATGTCAGGTAGCTTAGTGGCTTCGGGAAGACGATTGGGCCTAATATTTGGCGACATGATGGTAGTTAGAGACGATTTTCCGACGAAGGGGATAATGAAAGATATGACAAGCGTCCGAACTGGCAAGGAGGACAAAATGTGAACAGTCAAACGGAGTAAATAGAAACGGCAAGTCCGAGATTGGACGAAAATGAGGATAGAAGCAGAAGCCAGGAGGGTGTTAGGAAGGCCGGAGGCCCAACGGTCACGATGATGGATGGGACAGCGGGAGGTTGGGCGGATAGGACAGGACACAGAGAAGCTAGCGAGGGAGAGGAAGAAGTGCTCGCGGCAGACACCGCCGAGTCCAAAAAGGGGGGATAGTAGAAGAAAAGGGAAGGACGAACTATTTAAAAATAGATGTCTTTGGGAGACAATTGAAGCAGAGCATTCGGTGTGCTCTGGTGGAAGTGGCGGAATGATCTGTGATGTTTCTAGAGAGAAACTCGAATGGATGGTTTGGAGACTTGCTGAAGTTGCAGAGAAGGAGGGAAGCTGTCACCAGCTGGGGACAGATAGCTTGTCACGTGGAGCCGGAGAATTAATTCCTGGATGTCTGCAAGGCCATTGGCTGTGAGGATCATGAACCATGCACGGATACTTCTTTGATGACTAATGCCATCAAAGGCAGTCAAAGGCAGGTCCGATCTGGCTCTGTTCTCCAGAAGAAAGGGATCGAGGGGCGAATGAGCACATCAGTGCCAATGAGGTGCTCATGCATAAATGATGGTGTCTTGTCTTGAATCTCATCATTGATGGCTTGTCAGTGTGATTCTAATAACATCAACTCCCAACATGAAAAATGGCAAAATTGGAGCTGAGCAGATCCGCAGCAAATGCTCCACCGACAGAACAAATGAAGAATTTGTAGGCTACACCTGAATGAGCTCTCATCCTGACTGGAGCAGATTCACAATTGAGCAGCCAGCTCTTCTAACATTGTGGAAGAAGTTATTAGCACATAGGGTGTAGGGTGCGACTGAGGCTCGCTGTCCTGCCCTTTCCCGTCTTTGATTCGGGGTCCGAAGGTCTCCACATGCACCGGAAACACGGGGTCAGCCAACAGGAAATGGCAGTGGAACACACTATGTACCAGGCTCTGGGGTCCACTAGCAGCGGCATTCACCACATATCAAGATCAATTGATATGAAATCATACTTTCATCAGTCAATCTCAGGAGAGCGAGGTGTGAATTGGGCCAATGCGCACTGTATCATATCACAACATCGACACACCACGACACGGTCAGCACAGAACTTCAAGGAGAGATAGAGTGGAAGAGCAGACACCCAAAACAAGAGTGAGGAAAGAATATAGAGATACTGAATCTAGAGAACTGAAAAAAGAAGAAAATAAGGGGGGCGGGGGAATTCAGAGAACCCAAACAATTCTAAACATATGTCTTTTCCAGGACTCCTGGCGAAGGAGAGATCTAACGTTTATCCATCCACACACGTAGACACGGAGTACAAAGTTTGGATTCATCAAACATGATGTGACGTAGTTGACGGACATTGTCGGCTCTCCAATAGACCCCGTCCGGCCGCAAAGCAGTGCTTTCCATAAAGTCTCATGGTCTGACTTCTTTTCCTCCTTTTATCTTGAATTCGATGCCTCTTTGAAATCATTTCTGGGCTGAAGGAAATCCATCCTAAGACTTACCTGCCAAAGTACATTATCTCGGAGTCCGACTTACACGAAGCCTTGGAAGGGTTGAAACTCGTTATATTCACCAACGAACCTCGAAAGCACATCTTCGAGACCCCCGAAGCTAGCCTCTCTGTAGGCAGAATCCAAATAGACCTCCATTCGCAATCAAGGAACCGAAGAGTTTTGTGTACACACGAGACCACCATGACCTCCTTCATCCCTTGCATCACGATCCCCTACGCGGTGTTCGAGAACCCCGCGGTCAGCATTCTCCTCCCTGTGGCCCTAGGAACGGCTGTCGGATTCGGAACCCGTCGTAAGTTCCCCTCATCATGACCAAGTTTCCATTGACATTTCCCATTTCTGACTTGGCATTTTCCAGCCGCCGAACACGAAAAGACCTTTGAAAGCATCAAGCAGCCTCCCTGCAGGCCTCCCCGCGAGGTGTTTCCTCCAGTTTGGATCGCGCTCTATGGGTAAGAACATGCAAGCGCGGGGATGACCGGAAGTTGTTAGAACAAAAAACTAACCGGCTCTACCCTCTCCCTAAGAATCGCGGGCTATGCTGCCCACCGTGCCGTAACGGTCGGCCTTGACCCCTTAGCCTCGACGCTCAGCCATCAAAACGCCAAGCACGGTGCCACCCTCTACACCATCCAGCTTGGTCTCAACCTCGCCTGGATGCCTCTATTCTACATCGCCAAGAGGCCCATTGAAGCCACTGCTAGCGCCGTTGCCTTGTTCGGTATCAACAGCTACCTCACCTACCTCTGGGCAGACATTGACGACATTGCTGGCTGGCTCATGGTCCCCTACGTTGCCTGGTTGGGATACTCCGCCTACCTGAGCGCTGGTGTTGGTTACTTGAACAACTGGAACTTGAAGGGAAAGGCGGCGGGTGAAAAGGACGCCCCTTAAACAAGTGCAACGTGCGTGTGTGTGTGTGTGTGGATGTATTTGTATTGACTTCTCATGCCAAACATAACCACCGGGTAGTTAGTGTTAGAAACCGAGATGAGTATGAAGAACGGATGAGAAATAGGATGCAAGATGTCAACTTTTGTATTATATCCCCCTTCCGCCAACGCCAATGTTTTGTGCATTTAATTTGCAGATCGTCCGTATCTGTACGCATGCATGAAAGATGAGAAAGAAGAAATAAAAAAAAAAAAAAAAAAAAAAAAAAAAAAAAAAGGGCCTAACGCCAAGCTATGCATCCCCTCTCTATATAGGCCTGTATCTCCATCGGGCCAAAATCACCGTGAATTTATCGAAGCGGAAGGTAAGTCTTCAGGCCGTCAAAGACCATAAATATGAAGGCGGAGCTGGGCGCAGACCTCATGACCGTAATACCACATCCTCGGTACATGCCACGGATGCCATGTTGCTTCCAGAGTGAGAGCCCTTCGCTGAGGAATGATTGAGACTGTACCGACTGGCCGATCGGCGCGGTTTGCATTCTTGACTTGATCGTATCGGCAGGGAAGAACAGGAAATTGTACGACATCCCCGCGCATGCGCCCGCAAATGCCTGCTGCCAAAGCGGAAGCGGCTTCGAAAGGATCAGCTCCTTGTCCTCGGGTGTTGCGGCAAATCGGGAATTTCGCTCGTAAAACATCTTTGAAATGGTGGCCTTGGTGCCAAACCAGGCAGCTCCGCCACCCGCCTCGCGGATGAGCGTGCCGAGGCCGCCGTGGAAGAAGCCTCGTAGACCGTGGTGACGGTAAATATCCCTAATCACAGGGATGGGACGAAGCGGAGGCGGGGCCTTGCCTTCAAGGGTCGCGGGCACCTGAATCTTGCATTTGACCAGCTCCACCGGGGTCAGAACAAGTGAGGTGAACGCTCCGGCAAAAGCACCGGTGAACCAGAGAGCCGGCAGGGAAAGAGGCTTCTCCTTCGACACGTAGCCTGAAGCGTAGACGAGATCACGGCCGAGACGTTCAAAGAAAAACAGGCTGCTGTTTTCCATCGCAGCTCCAACAAGGGGGGCGGTTATGCCCCTGTAGAGTCCGAGGAAGCCATCTGCCTTGATTGACTGGCGAAAGCAGTCGACGGGGCCAGTGTACCGAAGGGGCAGCTTGTTAGGCTGCGACTGAAGGCGAACCTTGACCGTGTCGAAGGGGTACTCGATGTACTTCCCGACTACACCCGCAAACTAGAGGGAGATTAGCAAGATTCAATAATAGATTGGGATATTCACAACATAGAACAAGTAATACTCACAGATCCATAGAGAATATCTTCAACAGCTTCGAGGGCACCAGCTTGGGGTTGCAAGATTGTCTCTTGTGGGGTAGCTGTCACGGGGCTTGAAGCTCGCTCCATGCTAGGCGGAGAAGCTGTCATGGCAGCTTAACACGGGTCTTGAAGTGAGACAAAACGTGCAAAGGAAAAGGAAGCTTGAAGCGTGTGCTGTCAACAAAGATCGGAGAGTGGCTTGAAGTAGTTGAGTACAGAGGTAGTGTCTGTTTTTGCTTTTTCGCTTTTTTTGCTTTCTGCTTTTGTTGTTGTAGCTTAGAGATAATTCATGTGAATATGGCTCCAGCTCATGAAGGTGATGTTTTGTAGAAATGCTGAAGCTGGGTGGTGGTCGAGTCCGACCCCAAGCATTGAAGGCCCCGGATCCTTATTATAGAAGGGAAGATGAAATCTCTTTTTCTCAGCAAGATCGTACTTGCCAAAGCATTCAATGTCAGCTGTAGTGAGCCTTCCGCTTTGCTAAAGGGCGGTCGGGGAAGGTATGCAGAAGTCGGCTCGGAAAGAGTCACATAATGGGACAGGCCCCAGCCAGTCCGGGCCGAAGGGACGGTGAGTAGATGGATGAGACGGACGCAGGGTGAAAGAGGGAAAGCACGTCACTTGAGCATCTCGAGTGATCTGCAAGACGGAAGGAATGAGGGAAGAGAGAATAACTTGGAAGAAGAGGAAGGGGAGACTAGGGTATCCCTCAATTCCGAGAAAAAAAGTTGGGGTCGTGATGGGGAAGAGCGAAATCGCTGTCATCTGAAAGTGCCTGCAGGGCGCGACGCAGGGCGTGAGAGAAAATCTGAGGATCAAGAAACTTTTTTTTTGTCAATGGCAGGTGACACCGAGGACGGAGCACTGTATTACTTGGTACTAGCGCATCATAGTAGCAACGCACGCTATTGCTGTAGTAGTGGGCAAGACTAAGATTGTTCCAGGGGCCATTTCGGGCTCAACTTGGGCTGCTGTTGATGGCTCAGTGGGGAACGGTGGGAGATGGTGTTAGGAGATGGTGGGGTCGGTTTGGGTCTGATCCGAAGGTACAGCGGATTGTACCGGGCCCTACCCGAGCCCAGAACGCAGCGGAGAGAGAGAAGAGAAATTTGCTCCCCGTGCTAGGGCGCAAAACAACCCTGATCGAGAGATCAATAGATTATCTCTGATCAATAGGAGCCCAGCGTTGAGGGGGGAGCTACGGTTTTGGGTGCGAATGGAACGGTTCGCGCAGAAAGTGCCGGAAATCAATCCTCAAGCTCTCTTCCCCCCCCACTATCAATCTCCTTACTTCGTACTT
This sequence comes from Scedosporium dehoogii, assembly GCA_002812735.1. Taxonomy (NCBI): domain Eukaryota; kingdom Fungi; phylum Ascomycota; class Sordariomycetes; order Microascales; family Microascaceae; genus Scedosporium; species Scedosporium dehoogii. Next base: position 24,985 of record PGIR01000112.1, read on the forward strand.
GTAAACTTGATCCTCAACAGACACTACACTACGCTACACGACACGACACTACCAGCTCACCGCTTGTGTTTCTCAAGGAAAGGCCTCATTATCTAGTGTGCTTCGGAGAGGAAACATCATTGATGCAGTGTCGGGGTACCTCATAGTCACACTTATTTGTCCTCAATACCTCGGCTGTCGTCATCTCCATATATTGATTTGCTTATTGCTGCAACCCGCCCCTGGCAACGGGAGCTTTCATGTTCCAAGGGGATCTGAACCAAAGAGTACAATGGCGTTGGATAGGCATTGGGTGGGGCTAGGCGTGGGTGGTTAGAAGAACTTGGGGGTTGGACTCTTTCTGGCTCTCCGAAGTAGGGTCTGTGATGCTTGTCATACTAATACCGGCTTTCCGCTCCGAGATCATCTTACATTGGTAGGGTGGGCAGAAACGCCATCGTTGCATGCAGCAACTGTATTAATACGAAAAGCAAAATTCGCTCATCATTGTAATTGTGTATATTGCGACTTTTCTATATTCTGTTACGCTATATTTACCTCCTGCCACGTGCAGATCGTTGCTGAGACGCCTCGTGCCGCGCCAGCTCCTCCGGCACCCTCGAAACAGGGCTCTTAGAAATCATCTGCCTCAGCTCATACAGCACATCGTTGTCCTCCGGTCCAAGGAATGTGATGGAAATACCACTCTTCCCGGCACGACCCGTACGACCGATACGATGGGTGTAGCTCTCAATCGTATTGGCCATGTTGAAATTGATGACCAAGCTAACATCCGGCACATCGATACCTCTACCCGCCAAGTCCGTCGCCACGAGCACGTCGGTACGGCCTTCCCGCGCATCCTTAAGCGCGGCTTCACGCTGCTGCTGCGTCTTTCCACTGTGAAGCGTCGCAGTGCTCCAGCCCATTCTCCGGATAGACTTCGCGACGGCATCGCAGTTGTGCTTGACGTTGACGAAGACGATGACGGGCGACTTGAGGCTGGGGTCGGACAGGATGTCCTGAAGCCGGTTGAGACGTTTCGCCTCTCCGGAGATGAACTCGACGCGCTGCTCAACGGTGTCGACGGCTTCGTCAGAGCTACCGATCGTCACTACGGCTGGGTGTCGCATGTACTTGGCCGCAATCTTTTCGACGCGGGGTGACATTGTAGCCGTAAACATCATGGTCTGTCTCGTTCCGCCCCTTACGCCCAGACCCACATTCCAGCCGGGTAAGTCCACGCCGTCTTCTCTGTCTGTTCGCTCGGGTGATGGAAGGGCACTCAGAATACGGTTGACCGGTTCCTCGAAACCCATATCAATCATGCGATCGGCTTCGTCCATGACCAAGTACGTGCAGCGATGGAAGACGACAAACTGGTTTTCGATGCAGTCCACTAGACGACCTGGCGTTGCCACGATGATATGTGCGCCGGCTTGGAGGGCGAGAGCCTGCTGCTCAAGTGAATGACCACCGACGATGCATACCACGCGGAAACCAAGAGGATCGGCGAATATCTTGGCCTCTTTTTCAATCTGTTGAGCCAGTTCTCGAGTCGGTGCCAGGATAAGCGCGTAGGGTCCATCGCTCATGTTGTACTCGGTGAGCGGAGGCAACTGTGACATGTATACCAGCAAGGGTAGCACAAAGGCAAGCGTCTTTCCGGAACCGGTCTTCGCCACGCCAATAATATCTCGGGATGACAGCGCAATGGGAATCGCGGCTTGTTGAATAGGTGTGGGATCTTGGAAGTTTCGCCGGCGTAGAGTGTCGAGAATCGAGGTGGAGAGGCCGGATTCCTGCCAGTTCCGCATGGGGTTGGGCAGGCCTGCACCCTTGATTGTAATGCCCGCCTTGTCTTTGAAGAGCCTCCAGTCTCGATCCGTCATCTCTTCGCGAGATTTCTGTACCCAGTTCTTCGTGCGTCCCAATAAACGATCGTCCTCCGCCTTCCGCCGCTCTCGACCTTCGTAAAACTTGCGCATGTGTTCCTCTGCCCGTTCTCTGCCGTGCATCTCTTCCAGTATCTTGGCTTGTTTGAGTGCCTTAGCCTCAGCATCGGCGCCCCAACCCAGTGGCCATTGTGTATCTGCCGACTTCTGGTGCCGTTTAGGCCCGTTCTCTCGAACCTCTTCTCCGTCTTCGGGTCGTGACGTATCGTCGAGAGGGTCCCAGTCGAAGTTGAACTCCTTCGCGCCCCTTCTACGCTTCCGAGGAGCAAATGTCGAGTTCTTGTTGATTTCGGGTCCGAGATACCGCGTCACGAAGTTGAGCTGGTCGATGTCGTCTGCCGTAAGCTTCTGGCCTGGTTTCTTGACAGGGCGTCGAAATCGTTCCGCGATATCTTCGCTGACTTTTTCTTCCTCTTCGCGCTTTCGTTTCTGTCGGTCGCGTTCCTCTGTCCTCTTTCGCTCTCTCTCTTGTTTTTCCTTTTCTTCGCGCTCCTTCTTCTCCTTGTCCATCTTCTCCCGCTCGCGCTTGGGGATGAAGCGAAGCTTCGGGAGCCCGTTTGCAACGTTCATGGTTCTCGTCTAGGAAATGACAAACCAAGGAGATGAAAATCGTGCGCAAACTGTCGGGGGGAAGGGAATGAGAATGACACCAAGTAGAACCAGTTCAGGTAGGAAATAGTTCACATGGGATTTTAGGTTGCCTTGCGATAGAAGCCGCCTTCACCCACGCGACTAAAATTGTCCCTGAGTGGCAAACCTCTCTCTAGAGACACAACAGCGTTGAGTACTTTCGCACGGAACTGGTTAAGAAGCCCAGTATTCGTAGAATCGCCCTAACAATTACAAAGTTGGCTTATGCAGTTGAGATAGGGTGAGCTATGGTTTGGGTCCTGAGTTCGTTGAGTTATCGTTGAAGCATTTGGTCTGGCACAATTGTATTGGAGTGGCGTCGCCAATTAATACCTTGGCACTGAAGTCGACGAGGTACTTCGTCGAGGTACTGTATGTATTATGTAAGCCACATTTTTACCTCGTCCAACATTTTTTCCCTGGACAGAGCGCATCATCACCAACATTCGACGAGCCCATATTCCTCTCCATGACCAGTGGCTCATAACCAGCCCGCACTGCGATACTTAGGGCTGGAGCTTATCTGCATCGAATAAGTTTGCCTCCCCGCGAACGACACCAATTGGCCCTTACCGACAAGGATATCGACCACCTCACGACGACACACGCGACCATGGCATCCAAGGAGCTGGTCAACCTAGCCAAGGGGTTGCCCGCGCAGCTCAAGCGCTTCCTCGCCAGGTACCCGCCCACGTCGATCCTCCCGCCGACTCCCGAATCCGCCGAAGTTGCGAAAACGTCGTACCAACTCGCGCGCCCCGACCCTTTCAAGTTCTGGAAACACCCCGTGACGGGCAAGTGGCATGACCCCGTCTACTCGCTGAGGCGGCAGGCCGAGCTCGTCAAGATGGCACGGGAGCACGGCGTCGAGGAGCTTCTTCCCGAGACTGCGAAGGGCACGGAGACGAGGTTGGCTAGGAGGGTGGAGTTTGGTCTTCGGGTCAAGGGTACTGGTGTTGGGCAGAGAGTCAAGGGTCATGCCCACGAGCGACAAATACTTACCAAGTACGTTTATGTCCCCTGTTTTATGGCGGACCCGCTCTCTCTCCCTATTTCCCTACTTCCTTTCTTTGTTCTTGGGTCTCTTCTTCATACGGATGCTAACATTTGTACAGGATGGCAAAGAGGAGAGAAGCCATGTTGGAGCTGCCCAAGCTTATACGGGAATGGAAGCGAGTATGTTCACTCCCTGCCAAACGTGAGAGATATCCGAGCTTGAAACGCTAACATTTCCAATAGGTCGGCAAGAAGAATTGGAAGAAGTTCCCCAAATAAATGTACTGTTTGGTTGGCTCATCGGTTCTGGGCCTTGTATAATACGCTGTTACCACTAGACATCTTTACCTTTAGACTGTTAAGAATGCATGAGTCGGTTGGATAATTCTTGCTACCCTTCCTCTGTTCAAGCAAGCTCCACTTTCGTCGTTGGGGCCTCTTTTTGTGACATACAAGGAATCTCCAAATCTCTGTTCCATGTGGATGGCTCGAAGCGGAACGCAGGGCTCGATAAGTTCGGAGTACACGATACGTTAGCCCCGATCCCCATTTGACATCGAATTCCTATGGCACGACTTGGTCCTCTTCATAATCCCTGATGGCGTTCATCGGCAGCCCAGTGGATCTAGGAAACCCAAATCTTTCCGAGTATGTTAGTGCCCAGCTTCGTAGAGGCCCTCAGTCTCACAGTACGGCGTATTTTGAGTTCTTAAACTACTCCGTATGTGATGTATTTCTGGAGATGTCTTCCGAAGTAGCCCGCGCATTATTCTAGTCTCATACGCTCTGGAGTTCCAATGTATGAGCGAAATTTCTACTTATTGGTCTCTACGGTTGCCCGAGATCTAGAGACTTCGCATCTACTCAAACTCTGGGCCTACAAAATTATAACATTTGATGGAACAGTAAATCAAGAACACCTTTCGTTTCTGATCTATTCCAACTTTCTGAGGCCTCTATTTATTCTACATGGTCGTGGCTGTCGCTTGGGAGTATATTCGCCGCCGGAGTGTCGTTAAAGTCTAGTTCGAGAGAACTGCTCAATATCGCCCTCACTAAGACTACTATTATCCACCACGAATTTTCTTACAATACCTCAAAACCACACACACAACGATACCAATATTGGACACATCCTCACGTCCCCCGACTTGAATTCAAGCCGACATCATCTCTACAATGACCTCCCGTCAAACCTCAAAGAAACACACCATACCAACCCACTACACCATCCTCTCCCTCTCCCCCTCTCTCCTCACAACGTCCCCAAACCCCACCTCCCTCCTCAAACAAGCCTACCACCGCGCCCTCCTCCAGAACCACCCAGACAAACACAACAAACGCCAACCCACAACCATCTACACAATCGACCAAATCTCCACCGCCTACCGCACCCTCTCCGACCCCGCCGCCCGCTCATCCTACGACGCCTCCCTCCGCGTCACCAACACTATCGACGGAGCTGGCGAAGATGATCCCGACGCAACCTTCCGCACGGGCGTAGAGTCCGTGGATCTCGACGACCTCGCGTACGACGAGGACTCCGTCACGTGGTCTAGGGCTTGTAGGTGCGGTAACGAACGGGGCTTCGCTTTCGGCGAGGCGGACTTGGACGAGGCTGCCGAGGTGGGGGAGCTGGTGGTGGGGTGCAGCGATTGTAGCTTGTGGCTGCGCGTGCACTTTGCTGTTGTGGAGGAGTGATACGACGACTTGTTGTTTTTCCCTTTTTCTCAAAAAAATTTTATTTTATTTTATTTTTTCCCTTTTCTGGCCAGAACTCGATCTTCAGGTATATTATGGAAAATGGGCACTACTATGAGCCACATTACGCGACTTGGGGAAGGCTGGCGTTGAGCGACGAGAATCTACTTGGTTTACTTTATACTTATGAGACCATTCGCATGGGCTGGCGCGGCGCACTGGCATTCACGATCACTTAGAAGAGAGAGCGGAGAGAGTATGTTTGAATAATAACAGTTTAGTCCCTATCGAGGGCATCTGTGGTGGTGTATCTTTTGTTTTTATTTTTGTCCAGACGGGTCAGGATAAAGAGTCATCTAAGAGATAAGCACCCTTTGAATTTGGCCTCCAAAAATGCTCCCTCCTTAGCCGCTCTTGCCGATTTCCGTAGAGGTAAGGGAAAAAAAAAAGGAAAAAGAAAAGGAAAACAGGAACGACAACCTCGCCGAAGAAAAACGTGTCTGTGTATTTGCCTAATCGATGCCGAAGCTTACAAAACAAGGGAACTCAAAGTCCACACTCCGTAGACACCAGTCCACCCCTTTTTTTCCCGATTAAGACCGCAAGTGAATAAGGTCGCATGATGGTGGGCCGGATGTTTACTCGGCGGGCTTCTTGTCTTCCTCGGGGGCAGCCTCGGGGGCGGCGGCCGCCTCGTTAGAAGGAACTTCATCCTTGACGGGGGCATCAGCAGGGCCAGCGTTGTCGGCCTCGGAGGAAGTCCAGAGCGTCTAGCACACGAGAGTCAGTCACCCGATTTTTACTTCTTCAGGAATGCAATTAAATGGGTGTGAACTTACGAGGTTGTCGCGAAGAAGCTGCATGATCAAAGTAGAATCCTTGTAGCTCTCCTCGCTCAAGGTGTCAAGCTCTGTGAAGGAGGAAAATCGTTAGTACGCGGCTCTTGTCAAACAAACAGCTAACGAATTAGCAATCTATACTAACCTGCAATGGCGTCATCAAAGGCCTGCTTAGCAAGGTGGCAGGCCTGGTCGGGAGAGTTGAGGATCTCGTAGTAGAAGACCGAGAAGTTGAGGGCAAGGCCGAGGCGGATGGGGTGGGTGGGGGGAAGTTCGGTCTGGGCAACCTCGGTGGCAGCCTTGTAAGCCTCAAGAGACTTGTCGGCCGCGTTCTTGCGGGTGTCGCCGATGGCGAACTCGGCGAGGTAGCGGTGGTAGTCACCCTTCCTATATACCAGTACGTTAGGAATGCATGTTCGAGATGGGCGGCCGATGGGATGCAGACGCAAGGCAAGCCAACCGATAGAAAACTCAGGAATGGACGTACATCTTGTGGTAGAATACCTTGGACTCGCCAGAGGTGGCGGAGGGAATGAGGTGCTTATCGAGAACGTCGAGAATATCATCGCAGATCTTGGCGAGCTCGGCCTCGATCTTGAGTCGGTAGTCCTTAATGAGACTGACCTGCGACGAGTTGCCCTTGGACTCCTCCTTCTGCTCGATGGACGTGACGATTCGCCACGAGGCACGGCGGGCGCCAATGACGTTCTTGTAGGCAACGGAAAGGAGGTTGCGCTCCTCAACGGTAAGGTCGCGGTCCTCGGAGGCGACAATCTTCATGTTCTCGACCATCTCTGAATGGATACGAGCGAGTGTTAGCGGTCTGGGGACTTGATGGCGCGGATGGCATATCGCGATTGAAAAGCGAGGCGGCTCTGCTTACCCTCGTAGCGCTCAGCCTGCTCGGCGAGCTTGGCAAGATAGACGGCATCTTCGTTACCCATGATGGCTAGAGTGTCGGAATTGGTATTTTACTATCAAATCTCTCGAGTTAGCTGCGAATTTGAGATGGAGATGGCTCCGCGACTGCGAATCAAGGCTGGAGTGGAAAAGGCGGGATTCAAAACAAGGCGCAGAAGGACTAGGTGAGTGGGATGTACTCCATACGGGGTAGGAGGCAACGGGAAAGGGGCAAAGACGGCAGTAATTTTGCGTACAGCGTGTTCTGGTCTGGGATTGAGTCGGATGCCCGTTGGGAAAAAGGTGTGTTTGGGTGTGGGTTCTTGAAGGAAACAGAGTTGGGAGGGGAGGTGCAGAGAGATGGTGTTAAGGCTGATGGGATCCCCGCTTGTGGTGGGGTTTTGGGGGAAATACGTTGTAGATAAAGCAATGGAAACAAAGGAAAGAGCAGCCGAGTTCTGATAGTGCAAAGGGGAATCGCGACATGGACAATGGCTCGCCCGCAAACACTCCGAAAGAGGAAGTGTCGACTCGCGGGTTTCGAAGGGAATGAGAAGACGTGTAGCCTGGCGATGACGACAGAGGGAGGGGAGGGGAGATTGGCGAACTTGGAGATGTAGATGGCTAGTGGATATCAACAACGTACCTTGAAAAAGGAGGGTGTGCAGGTGGATGGGAAATAGTCGGCGTGGACTTTGGTGCGCGGCGATGCGAGGGAGAGTTCGTTGTTGTTTAGGGATAAATCGTCGTGGTGGGAGAAATTCGATGAGAGGGTGATGGAGAGATGTTGTTCAGGGGAGAAGTGGAGGGGAGGTCAGGGAAAACAAGGAGCGCGTGAGGTAGAGAGAGGGTTGGGGATTTTCCTTGGAGAGACGACAATTGGGCGAAGGAGTTAACGTGGGACTTGGAAGGGGTCAATGATTCAAATTACAGAGGGGGGAGGCTCTAATTTGATTTGATTGATCTGATTGATGGGTGCTACCAAGTCCAGCGCAGGCTACGAAGCACTGATCAAAATGGATCAATAATTAGGCAGACCAGCCAGCCGTCAATCGCACCGCAGGCTCGTGCTGTTGGCATTGCGCACTGAACATTTGCACATTGCACACTGCACAGTGGAGGCTAGACCAGCGGGCCAGGACTACGAAGTATTAGACACTGGGCGGTCATGGCTGGCCTGCCCCGGCCTGGCCAGGTCGTGCAGCTTGATTGAGGCTGTTGCAAGTGGGGGAGGGGTCAATGGTGCTGCTGGCTCCTGCTCCACTACCTATTGCCCCTTACCGCCAACTGTGTTGACCATCCAGCCAGTAAATACTTCAAACGCATCATCACTTGAGAGCCGCTCAGACTTAGAGTCACCCTCGATAACCTCGAAGGAACAGGATAATTGAGAGGAGGGGAAGCAGAGTGGGCCCTATCCCGAATTTCACACTTTGTTTGCTTACGTGATCGAGCTTTTGGGCTCTCAAGAGTTCAATGCTCAAATTGGATCAGGTTCCTGCCCATCTCTTGCCTCTGTTGCCTGGTCTGATCTGTGGTTTTATGGTCGAAGTTCTTTTCCAAATTTCGGAATCGGCAGCCGCAGATGTAACATGAGAAAGCCCTTTGAAGTACCGAGTCCCTTGGCTCGGCTCTGGTGTTGAAGTTGAATACCTAGATCCAACTAGACGAATACGTTTACTTAGTCGTGTAAAAACATTCTTATTCTCATAAGTTCTTTAAACATCGAGATCTACGAAGTAGTGTATACAAGTACTTGCATGATGATTGGGGAGTACCAAGTAGCTTGAAGTATGTCATCTCTTGCTCAATAAAATGGGATGGCTCGGATATCAACTCAGTCTCCAAACGGAGTGAAATGAGTGAAATGAGCACAGATGCTCTTCAAATTGCGATTGACGTTTTGATGATTATGTCATTGTCGACTTCTCGTGTTTGAAGTACCAAGACACAGTTCGCGTAGTCAGGCGATTCTCATACACCCCGGTCATGCCTGCCTTGAGAAACAAGAAGTCGATTCCTGTGATAGTGTTTCTCAACACTTGCTTCGCATCAAACAGGACTGCATCGTTGCCGTAAAGTGGCTCGCGAAGCCTCAGAATTTGCCGCTCTCGTAGAGTTTGGCAGTCATAATTGCACTAGATGTATTAAATGTCGAAATCGATTACCGCTTCACGGTGACAACCTGTCGTGGGAACATCCCGCATCCCGTCCCAAGCGTAATGCTCCGTAACACACAACCGCTGCGTCTTGAACCAAACTCTTCATCTTAACGAACCGTTACAAGAAGCGCACCGCCACGCATTAATACTAAGTCGCATCCGCATTGTTAGCCGACTGGAATTCCTAGTCCCATTGAAAAGGGTGGGATAGAGAAAGAGAGAGACAGAGAAAAGGAGAAAAGGATGCCGCGATGGATCGATCTTACAGGCGACATTCCCAAGGAGAATTTCCTCCCTCTCAATGTTGCAGTTTCAATTCATGAGCGTCAGGACCCCAAATATCCTTAAAGCGGTACACAACATGCACAATAAACCCCCGTCGGGACGATTGGCAACCGTCCTTAGTAGTGCAGGACGTACCTCAACTGGGTCTCGGGGCCAGCCCTCGGAAAGGTGCCTTGCACATTGTCTCTCCGTCCTTCTTGACTAGGCTGCTAACCGACGACCTCCTGCTCTCATAATCTCGATATCGGAATCACTCCTAGGATGGAAACCAGCAGTTGTGCATTTCCAGAACATTCCTACCCCAGAGGTACGATTACTTCGTAAACTCTCACAGCATCTAGATCCGAGAAGAGCGAACCGAGGCGCACTCGAAAATGATTAGTGATTTTCATCCACCTTGGAGATGCCATCGCCTGGTTCGAGGGCCTCTTCCCACGCCCAATGACGAATATCTCAAGACCAGGCTCATCGCTGCACAGATGAAGCATTACGAGTGACGGAGAATCGAGTTGCGAAAATAGCTTAGATACTCCTGCGATCTGAGGTATGAAGACCGATTCATGTTGGTGATGTTGGGTTAGGAATTATCTCCTAGAACAAGGAGAGGAGGTCGACGATATCTATTAATTCGTCCCGAGATAATCGACACGCTTGGTCAACTCTCCAGGAAACTTCTAGCTTATCGGGAGCAACGGTCGTGTGGCCCAGTGGTTAAGGCATGTGCTTTACAGCAAGATCGCACAGGATCGCAGGTTCGATCCCTGCCACGATCAAGATCCCTTTTTTTTTTTTTTGCCCCGTGCAGTGGAGGATCCAACGATGGCGTTCAACACACACGCACACACACACGCACATACTCTCCCTCTCCTTCTTATCAGGACGAACTCTTCGCTTCACGTTATCACCGTGCACCCGGCGATTCCTTTCCGAATGCAGACTCTTCACGCTTCAACCGGCATGCTTTGGCTGCATGTCAGCGGGATGTGGTGGCCAGGCAGAAGCCGGAGTTAGATATACTCCGTACTATCCGCGGCACGGCTCGGGTAGCTGCGTATGTACGTGATAACGCCTCTGTATGTGTGTGTAACCATGGCAGGATGACGGCTTCAATGTTGCTCCGATCGATCGATGCGTTTCTCTTCCTGAGCTCGGGTCCAACTCAGGTCCCCCACGTATTTCAAGGGGCCCCCAAAATCTCGGCCAGGCACCGACGGGCAGCTACACCCTCCTCCTGTTTCTTTTGTTTCCATTGATTCATCTAAGACAAGAATCGAACTCGTAAGTCCAGCCGGAAACAACCTTTGCACCGTGACGATGCCGTATCCCAAGAATGTTGGCATAAAGGCCATGGAAATCTATGTCCCAGCACAGGTAAAGCAATCTAGTTCCAAGTTCACCTCCCAATCCCGAAGTTCTCCCCTTCCCCATCTCCCCTGAGAATGGCTCTGTCGATTTTGGTCTCTAATCAGAAAAGTGCCAAAGTGCCTGGACCAATCTCTCTTCGAGAAGCACCAGGGCGTCTCAGCCGGCAAGTATACGATTGGACTCGGCCTCCAGTACATGAATTTCTGTACCGATAGAGAAGGTAAGTTCTGTTTGATGCGATTGTCAACTATCTTTTTCCGAGGGTGATCCCCGAGCTCACCACCTTCTGTAGATGTCTGTTCTCTAGCTCTGACGGCCGTGTCTTCGCTGCTCCGCAAGTTCAATATTGATCCCAACTCCATTGGACGTCTGGAAGTGGGCACCGAGTCCCTCATCGATAAGGCCAAATCTGTCAAGTCGGTTCTCACGACGCTGTTCGAGCCTTCAGGCAACACGAGCCTAGAAGGCGTTGATACAATCCATGCCTGCTACGGCGGCACTAACGCCTTGTTCAACGCTGTCAATTGGGTCGAGTCTCGTTCATGGGACGGACGTGATGCTATCGTCGTTACATCGGACATAGCCCTCTACAAGGAGGCCTCCTCCCGCCCAACTGGTGGCGCTGGTTCCGTTGCTATGCTTGTCGGCCCAGATGCCCTACTTTCCCTCGAACCCACCCTACGTGGTGTCTACATGACCCACACATACGATTTCTACAAGCCCAACCTCAAAGTTGAGTTCCCCATCGTCAATGGCCACGAATCCATCGTCTGCTATCTCAGTGCCCTAGACGGATGCCACAAAGATCTCCTCTGTCGTGCCGAGGCCGCTAAGAGCAAGCTCGATGGCGACGGATCCAATGGTAGCGCACCGAAGAATGTCCTTGACCTCTTCGACTACATGGCCTTTCATACCCCAAATTGCAAACTGGTCAGCAAGTCGTACGGTCGACTGAAATACAACGACTGTCTGAGATCGGCCGATGATTCTGACTGGGAGGGAATCCCTGATGAACTCCGCAAGCTGGGATACAAAGAATCCTTGAAAGACAAAGCATTAGAGAGAGCCCTCGTGGCTGTGACAAAGGATTTGTTCAAGCAGCGAGTCGAGCCGTGTATCGCCGCACCCTCTTTGTGCGGCAACATGTACACCGCCAGTCTCTATCTGTCCCTCATCAGCTTGATCAGCAACATTGATCTTGCAGATGTAGAAGGCAAAACCATTGGCATGTTCAGTGTAAGCGGCTAGGGTTCTTCCACTTTGAACCACCCAATCAAAATCAAGAGGATCATACTGACCTGAAAGGACATGATAGTATGGAAGTGGTGCTGCCAGCACTCTCTTCGGCCTGAGAGTTACCGGTGATCTCACGAAGCTGGTCCAGGAAATCGATCTAATGAATCGTCTGAAGCAGCGGCACATCTCGACCCCTGAGGAGTATGAAGAGGTGAGGGTTTGGGAAAGACAACCTATTTGCGCGAAATGTGCTAACCAAATCGCACGCAGGCCTGTGCTCTCCGAATGAAAGCCTATGGGAGCAAGAGCTACAAGCCCGAGGGCGATATAGCCTCCCTGCAGCCTGGGACATACTACCTGGAGAACATCGATGAAGTTTACCGGAGGACTTATGCCATAAAGGATGTGTGAACGATAGCGCCCAGACTTCACTTAGTTCAGAAGGCAAAGGGAAAGAGTATACGAAGACTAGATACGAGTAGACAGATGCGATTAATATTCACTTTTCACTACAATTTTCCGTGCCTAGCGTCAGCCGAGCTTGGTTGAGTTGGTTTCATGAAGACAGGATCGAATGCCGGAGCGGCCGTGGGAAACTGGAGAGAGGGGGCCGGTGAATGCGCAATGGAAACAGAGGCACTTCCAGGGTTGCAATCTCCTTGTGGATGCCAATCACTGTAGAGGAGCGGGTTGAGTTCTCGTAGGCTTCGCCAGTTATACAGGACTAGGTATTGTTCGATATAGCTCGGCATATGCATCCAACCCGCAGCATGCAGTCAGCGTAGCCACGCCTCGGTCGACGTAATTTGAAGCCCAGGCAGAACTTTTGTAGATCACTCCGTATTCCGTCAACGCTATCGAGCCCCCGTACATCGAAGCATAAACGGTTTACCAGCATATCACGAGAAAACTTGTTGAGCACTTGAACACTTGAACTCCAAGCACGCAGTCAGCACCGTCGCATACCAGGCCGAGAATAGAGCAGGTACCGGCCTTGGTTACAAGTAATTAAAGGGCAGGATAGGCAGGAACCTGAGGGGGGGGACTTTGATGGGTGTTTCTACCACTCCTGAAGGTCCTCCTCTGCTTTATCCCGCTCTCTTCCGATATGCCATTCACATAGATGTATTAGATTGTATACACGGCTATCTCTGCTCAAATGCTAGACTCGCTGGGATACAGATACCGCCCTCGCCCAGATAATCACGACAGCGTTGCAGGGGCTGAATTACTTTCCGGAGCATGTCATGCCTCCATGTATCTGGCGTCGAGCTGGACCGGCCCAACAAGCACCAGCTCACGGCGTCAGAATAATCCAACCCCGCCTCCCCATTGACATGGTCGAGCCATTCACTGGCAGCCAGAAAGTCGTAGCCGGCTTTTTCCGTTTCCGTCTCTCCGGCAGGCCACTTCTTTCTGTATGGCTGCTGCTCAAGAGTATCCCCAAAACAGAGTTCTAACAGTATTATACCCAGCTGCTTCAGCGCATCGGCGTATGTGCAGCTTCGTCCGGAATCGGAATTGGGCGATAATGGCTCTTCGTCTGGTTTCGGGGCGAAATTCTTGACTACCTGGGGCCGGTCTAGCAAATAGACGTTCGGGTTGCTCCCATCCCCTAGGAAGAGCACGTCACTTTTCTCAAAGGTCCTGGGAAGCCATGGCGATTCGAGGAGCTGTAGAAACGACGACGCGAGGACGAGGGAGAGTGCGTAGCGCTGGGCTCTACTAGGAGGGGGAGAAACCTCTCGTCGGAGGATATTCCCAAGAGTCACGGACGAGTAAGAGCTCGCAGTCCGCCGTGAAATTGAATACACGTAATATTGGCGGTCTTCCGCCGGGAGGAAGCCACAACATTGACCTTGCGGCTCGGCGAAATAAGCGCATAGGTTTGATATGGGCCTCGCTACTACGCCGAGAGTGATGGTTGTTTTGACGGTGCAAATTTCCGTCAATGTCGAGGACCTGGGCTGTAAGTTAGCCTATTTCTTTCTCCCCTCTCTTCCTCGCCAACATTTTCTACCAAGAATACATCGAGATTACATACCCCGAAAACTGAACCCTGGCCCTCTGCTTCCCCTTAGTTCGTATGGACGACTGGAGTGGCTTCGCTCGTGTGAGTTTTGGCGTCACCGCCAGAACTGCATCATCCCCATCGACTACTTGAGAGTGAGGCTTTTCGTCCGACTCGGATACTCTTGTTTGGTGTAATTCCCAGCCGCAAGGAGGTTCAAACTTTGTAAAGGTAATATCGAATTCCGTCTTCTTGGTCTCGCGGTGTTGGAGGAGTAACCTGGCGTCGTGATGTTGGCATCGGCACGGCCATGCCAACGTTAGAGCCCTGAACAGCTTCTTCGCCGTGATCCAGAAGCTGCAGAGAGAGGAATCAACCAACGTCTTCTCGAGTGCGAGATTCCGTTGCTGGACCAGACGCGACTCTTCGTCGCCTGTCGCCAACAGCTTCTCCATCTTGCCGAGATGGTCACCTATCTTGTCAAACAGTCTCTTTCGCACAGACTCTCCGTTGCTAAACTTGACCTTGTATCGTTGAAAGGCGCGACCGTCTTTGCTTACCGCGGCCCTTATGCGCGTGGAGCTTTTCGAGGGTGGCTAAGAATGCTGGCGTTATTTCTACGTTCTATCTCTACAATCGGCGATGTTATCCACGGCTGCTGCTGCTTACCGATGAATTCATCATCTCTTGGATCGGCTCAGAGTCCAATGCCAGATGCTCGTTTATTTCATCCATGACTTGCCCGATCCCGTCTATGTAGCCAAGATACAGCTCATGGGCCTCGTTCAATCTTTTCTTGAGCAGGGCGTCAACCTGGGGGTCCTTCCACTCCACGCTGCCCGGGTTTGAAATCAACACTTTAATCTTCGAGTCGTCGAATATGAGGGGCAATAGGAGCTGTTTGAGGTGTCGCTTGAAAGAAATCTCATAGAACCTGAGGTCGTCCTTCCAGTGCTTGTACTCGACTCTGATGTGCAGGAACAGGCCGAAACGGATGGCCACTTCGCGGTGTTTTTCCAGCGCCACGATGGCGAGCGGGAAGGCTCCGAGGACGAGACCTGCAACCTCCAGGCCTGACATTATTGATCATTTCAGGCTGTTTTGCTACGTTCTTGGATTGGAGATGGAAAGTTAAACGGGCGAGATAAAAGATTCTTGACTGGTGAAGTGGTAGAGATATCCTGTAGAGCGAGACCAGGCTGGATCACGGCGCGTGGGTTGATACCCAATCATCTATTGACCTGCTCCCGCCATGCGCGGGGAAAGGACAAAATCGCCTGTCAGATCGTCTTCTTGATGCATCTTGCTGTGATCTCAAAACTATCTCACTTACTCTTTTTTTTTCTTTCTTTTCTTTGGTTCGTGTGAGATGGACGGTGACGGCAGGACCACCATCTCGGAACGGAGTCGGCATGTGAGGGAACAATTTAAGGAGTTACTGCAACTTGTCGTCAGGCTAGAGCAAGATGATGCCTCGTCTCTTTCCATCCATCTCCATCGATCTATCGAAGACGCGATGCACCGGTTCGCCCTATGGGGAGGGAACCTCGGAGCTTTCCGCCAGGCAAATTCGAAACTCTCGCTGGACAGTCGACTTTCCGTAGCAGACGCCACGGATATACGCGAAGAGATACTACGCCAGTTAGATGACATCGACGAAGGAGTTCAAGATCGTATGTACCCCGTGCTCATAAGAATCAATCATATTCAGTGTCGCACGAATCACTCACCAGTTGGCGATATCACCAGTCGAGCACATTCTACAGTCCCCTGAAAACAGCATCCAGAATCCTTCAGAAGGTGAAGACGACACCGAGATAGATAGGCTTGGATCAGATCTCTATGAAGGAAAAATTGCTACAAATGATGAAGAACCTCTCGACGAGGTTGGTGTAATCATGGACATCATCAACCAGAGCATAACATCTCTCCTACGCATTGGTATTCTTGTCCGAAAGGCCAGTCCTCGCGACAAGTTCAAGGAAGCCCTGCGAGCCACACGGCTCCCCTTTCCAGACATCTACGACATTGAACACGTGCGTGTGAAGTACCCGAAACTCAACGAAATCCAATACAAGCGGCTCGGCAAGGCTATTGCGAATCGGCGGCAGTTTATCGTGTACTGCCGTGATCATAGGGCGCGCTTGGGGCATGAGGATACGGAAGACGGCAGAGTGAAGGCAGGAACAGAGGTACTTTCGAGCAAGGCATCGACATTCCAGGCTCCCGCCCAATACTCTCTACTTTCCCTCCAAGACGAGGAGGAGGAGGAGGAGGAGGATGATGCAGTCTCCATAATGAGCGCTTCAACTGTCAGTGATGACAGAGTGTCGCCGCTGAAACTACCGCTTCTGGCAGATCTATCTCCGAACGATGAGCCCTTTGAATGTCCCATATGCTTCACCCTTCAGTCGTTCAAAAATGAGCGAGCATGGCAGTAAGCCCATCCTTCCCGCAACTTGTTTGAGGTCCTCCCTCCGCAGGAACACTAACATCATACCCATACGCCATGCGTTCCGCGACTTAAAGGCCTACGTGTGTACTTCCGACGATAAGAAATGCGACGACAGCTTATTTGGTGATCGCGAGTCGTGGTTCGAACACGAAATGGTTCAGCATAGGGCGCTGTATCAATGTCCTCTGTGTGGCCACATCCCCCCAGAATCTGCTCAGAAGCTTCGGTTGCATCTTGCCGAAGAGCACGGGAACTTCTCCGATGAACAACTGCGAGCCCTCGGGGCGGTCGGGAAGGATACGCGTGACACCTTTATGGCTCACGATTGTCCATTCTGCAACGACTGGGCTGTCGCTCTCTGGTCTAGAAAGAACCCAAAGGGCAAGGCCGTACTTCAGGACGGAGCTCCGCCGGCCGTCAAAGTCTCGGCAAAGAGATTTAAACGCCACGTGACGCGCCATCATGAACAGCTGGCGATATTCGCTATGCCACGCCATTTTGAAGACGCAGTTGGACGAGATTCGCTGTCGTCCCATAGCTCTGTCATCGAGGATGCCGAAGAAGCGGAAGATGAGGAAGACCAAAACACGGCCGATTTGGCGGAGTTGCCTAAGCTGTCCGACGAGGCACCTGCTCTCGAAGGACAGGATGTCGACGATTCGGAAATTGGACTCGTGGGCAATAGCTCGGAAACCCTCCAAATATACACGGGCGGTTCTGACGAGGACAAGACTGCTTGGGATGCGACCATTACAGAGCCGAGCGAGAGTCCCGAAATTCTCAAAATGAAGGCGGAGCTTGAGTTGTACCGAGAAGAGCAACGGAAGAAGAGAGAGGTTGAGAAGCAGCGGGAACTTGAAGAGAATATTCGCAAGGAAACCTTTGCCAGGGAACTTGAGGCCATGAAGCTGGCGAAAGAAGAAATTCGGAAAGAGATTGCGAGGGCAAGGAGGGAAGCGGAGAAGGCAGCTCGCGAAGCGATCGAGGCGGAAAGGAGAGCTCAAAAAGAACAGAGCCAGATCCAAGAGGAAGAAATCAAGCGTGTTCAAAGGGAAGTCCACGAAAGGTTCGAGGCCTGGCTGAAGGCCCAAGCTGAAGCGGAGAAGCGCGAGGAAGAGGCTGTCAGACCTGCCGAAGAAGCTGCTACGAAGCAGCTTGAGATAGAACAGGAACTTGAGGGATATATTGCTAGGGTAGCTAGGGTAGTTGCGAAGAAACGAGAAGAGGAGGCCATCAAATATGCTGAAGAAGTAGCTAGGGTTGCGGAGAAGGCCAAGGTAGCTGCAGCTAAGCAGGTGGCTAAGGAAGAAGCTTATAGGAAGATGCTAGAGGAGGAAACTATGAACCTGTCCGCAGGGAGTGCCGTGACGCCCCAGCAACTCGCCAAAACCGAACTCGACGCACGCCAAAAGCTGGAAAAGGAAAAGGAGGAAGCAACTGCGGTAGAAGCACCGATCGCCGCCGCGCTGCAGGCAGCGTCATATCAAGGCCAGAAGGCCAGCGTGCGGCTGCTTCTCGAGAAGGGCACCCGACAGAAAGTCGTGAAGGACGATGCCCTGGGCAAGAAGGTACAAGAAGAGACAAAGGCGTCACTGGAGGCGGAAGCGAAGAACCCGGCAGAGACGGCCCCCATTAAGTTTAGGGACGCTGTTGGCAGGAACTTTAGCTTTCCGTTTCGTCTTTGCCAGACTTGGCCTGTAAGTAGCCTCTCCTCTCCTCCGTAACCCCTCCTGTAGGTTTTCTGTATCATTATATTGCGATATGCTAATAGTCATCCTCTTTCAGGGAATGGAAAAATTAGTTAAGGAAGCGTTCCAACATGTCGACGTCATCGGACCTCGTGTTCAACGCGGAATGTTTGATCTTATGGGACCTAGTGGCGAGATTATCCTTCCCCATGTCTGGGATAAAGTTATCGAGCCCGGCTGGCAAATTACCATGGCTATGTGGGCGGTGGATGCCGCCAACGTTGAGAAAGAGATGGAGAGCAAGAAGACGAGTGAAGGGCCATTCTCGAGCTGGATGTTTGGAGAACCGCCCAAGAGCAAGCGTGGTAGCCGGTAGATCTCCTACTGCCCTACCCTCAAGGTCCCGAGCTTCTCTAACTCGACGACCTGGATAGATCGTGGAGAGCTGCCATTCTCACAGGCGCAATTCTCGGCTTCCAAGAGGCACCATGTCGAGGGCGCCATAGGTCTCCCCATCCGTCCATAATCGCGCGGACTCTTCTGGTTCCCGTAAAGCGGATCCGAGAGTCGGTCCTTGCCTAACGAATTGCTCTTAGGGAACCACCTCGCCGTGTTTTCATGGAGTATGGCCGTAAATATGGCTAACTACGACTTGATAAGCTGTTTGTTTACCTCTGCGTGAGATCCGGAGAGGCTTCAAACCAGGAATCAAACCGGACTGTGGCGAGTAGCATCTCACTTGTCACGGATGATTCTCTCCATTCGACAACCCGGACCTACAGATGATGGTGAGTATACTTGAGGTCTTGGCTAGGGCAAAGGAAAAAGGTGACGATGTCCAAGAAAACGAAGGGATGGCCTCCAGGGGAGAGTAAGGTTCCTGAGCCTGGGCGGCATCAACACTGCACTCTGTACTTCATCGAAGTCGACACAAAAGAGAAATAAATAAATAAAAAAATAAGACAAAAGAAGAGGAAGAAAGAAGACGGGTGTAATTAGAAGCAAGGAGAGCTTGAGGGACGCGGGTTACTGGCGTTTAGCTCCCGACCTCCATGCGGCTCAATATCAAATGAATTGGGTTGGTCTCTCTCGAGTTCTCCAGCGGGTTAGTTTTGGCTCATCTCGAGTACTCCGTAGAAGGGATCAGTATTTCTCTGTTGTGTGCTTGTTGGCGCATTGGAGACTTGGCAGTGTCGTCAACTAGTGGCCTCGGCTTCGAAAAGGCGCGTCCATCTGATAACGCGAAGTGTGGCTGAGTGACCATCGCATTTCATTGATCTCATCAGAATCTCTCGGGATGGGGCGATCCTATTATTCAAAGGGTGTTTCGACTCGTAACTGGACTGATGGTATATTGTGGGAATAACGCCAGGACCACGGACCAAATCGCCTTATGATATTGTCACGCCCCTCTGTTGGTCACAAGCCCGAGGCCAGGGCTCAAATGGTCGGCCAGGACGGGCCAGGATGGGCCATGATGTCCTGGTGTCACTGTCCTGGTGTCACTGTCCGGAGTAGTCCGGCGAGCCATAAGTGAGAATGCGGAATGCCCGGCATAGGAAAGCATGAAGTGTACCGCCGGCTCGCAAAGTCCGAGGCTCTGCATCCTGGAGACCGGTTTATAGAACGCAACAAAATATCGAGCAGAAGAGAGTTGAACGATGATGATGTCTGTCTACCAGGATATTGATGCTACGTAGAGACGGACGGGCGCCGGCCAGCATTACTTGCAGCGAGGGATTAAGCTTGTTTTATTTCTCCCCGTTCCACATGGGAGCCACGCCCTCTTCGAATCGGAGTTGGTAGACTAAATAAGATCGAGCTGCCAGATTGGAAGCCCAGAACTCTCGAACTCTCATGATCATGACATCAGGCTTCAAGGGTGTCTTTGGCGCCTTGCTGGTCTGACCTCCGGGATTGGGGGGGGAGAGACGTGGTTGACCAGAGCGATCCTCAGGCCGAGGGAGCAGTGGCTGTTACAGGGATACATAAACTATCTTAAACACCAGGGTGTGTCTGGATGTACCTCACTAACTCCATTCATCCCGCAGCCACCCTGGGCCCCATCAGATCATCGACCCAGTTATTACCGAAGATTCCCAGAAGCAGGCAAAATCCTCTCGTCCTAACCTCCAACAAACGAACCATTCCCATCACACACCTCATTTACCTCCCACGAACGACCACAAAAAAACACCCTACACCCCCCACCTTCAATTTCACCTCGTTTCTCTTTTCTTCACAATGTTCCGAGCGACCATCGCGAAGAAGCCCCGCCTCGCGTTCGCGAACCGAGCTGCCTTCAGCACCACCGCCCGAGTCATGACCGAGGGTGCGACCGGAGCTCCTCCCAAGACTGGAGGCCCTGGGTACGTCGAAACAATCAACCTTCCCACACCCCCAATCCTCCTATCCCTGCCTGCATCAATTGGGTTCCTGGTGTTTGAGACGAGGTGCTTGAAAAGCCTCCGCGGAACTGGCACAATCACATGGGATTCCCCGAGGATAGCTTTTCGATGCCCCATGCGCGGTTTTAGCTGGGGGGAAGCTTGCTGCCAAACACCAAGAGATGGGGGGCTCGGAGGTTGCGTTTACTTTTTTCCCTCATTCTTTTGGCTAACCAATTGGTTTCTTCTACGAATATAGAGACGCTTTCCAGCGCCGTGAGCGTGCTCAGGAGGACTACGCCATCCGCCAACGCGAGAAGGAGAAGCTTTTGGAGCTCCGCAAGAAGCTCGATGAGCAGCAGCTTCACCTCAAGCAGCTCGCCGACCACATGTGAGTCTATCCTACGTCCCTAGACTTCCCACAAGAAGAGTCCCTCCCTTGGCCTGCTGTCGTGGTTCGACACTACATTTTTACGTTGCTCCTGGTTTATGTTTACTGTTGCCGGCTAACCATCTCGATTTCTTTGAATAGTGACGAGATCACCAAGGACCAGGGTGGCGAACAGAACTAGATTGTCAACAAGATAGACGAATGAACTTTCTTTTTTTTGAAGGGAACGAAGTGTATGCCGACTTATTAGGATTGGAGCCTCGCCAGGGTCAATTTCGAAACTTCCTGGAGCAAAAAATATCAATCATGCCCATTTGAAGAAAAACGATGCCAAATCATCATCAGCATCTTTCTGTGTAATATCCTCTCTCAAACTACATCGAATCCTTCCTACAAATACACTGGCATATAACATTAGCGTCGGAAAAGAGACGCCGCCTTCATTTGATTCTCGAAAAAAGACAAAGAAGAAGGGAAAAAATGACATTCCTCCTATTTTATTTCCACTTAAAACCCTCATGGACCGAAGAGGCCATTCTCTTCGGCTTCACTACTGGATATCTTTTCCCCTCATTACCAATTACACCGTAGACTGCAACTCCATCTGCAACCGTCGAAACTCTTTACTTGCGTCCCATGTAGGAACGGTAGAAGCTCTCCGCCGCGTCGTTCTCGGACACGCCCTGCTGGCTGCCGAGCGTGCCGTTTGCTTTTTGTGCAGCCGTAATCTTGGCCTGCAGCGCGGCAGTATTCGTGTCGATCCACTGTAGTTGCGTGAGATGTCCGTTCAGGACACGGACAATCTGACTGACCTGTTGTAGCGCTGTTAGCTCACATTCTCTTCTTCACTCTACCAGCGTAATTATGCCATGGTTTTTTTTTTTGTTTTGTTTTGAAGACTTACTGGATCTTCCGAGCGAGTGGTCTTGCTCAGGGTAGCCGAAACGTCGTTAATCTCCTTGACCATGGTGGCCAAATCCCTGCTCTTCTCATCGAGGTGCTGCGAGAGCTTCTCCGCCAACTTGTAGGTTCGCTCTCGCTCCTGGTCGTGGCCACCAAGTTGGTCCCCGCCCTGACCGACCTGTTTGGTGATCATCTCGTTCACATCCGCCTCGTATCGGTTAAGCCAGGCTTCGAGCTCGTCTTGCTGGCTCTCCACCGCCATGAGTTGCTTCTCAATTTCGTTGCTGGCGCGCTCCGCCTCGTAGGTGTTGAGGTAGAGCTTCTGAATCTTTTCGCCGTTCTCGACGAGAAGACGATCCCACTCGGCCACCTTGTTCGCTTGGTCCTTAAACTCCTTCTGGTACTTGGAGAGGTCCGACGCCCAACGCGTGATAATATCGTCCATGCTCTTGTTCTTCAACCTAGGAAGTTGAGATGGAGGCCCAGAGGTAGAAGCGCCGAGAGCTGCAGGAGCGGCAGTAGCAGCAACTCCATCTTTTGCGGCGGCACCCACAGCTGGCGCAGCTGGCTTCGCACCGAAGAGACTAGAGGCCGTAGGAGTACTGGCCGCAGGAGTACTGGCCGCAGGAGCGCTTGTCGTAGTCGCCGCTGTAGTTGCGGGTTGGGAGATAGTGGTTGATGGTACAGCACCGAACAACGACCCCGCCGGTTTGGTCCCACCTAATAGACTGGTGCTTGGAGCGGATGTGGCAGGCGTGGTCGACGGAGCAGCCGTCGTGGCCGCAGGCTTTCCGAAGAGGCCACCAGCGGATGGCGCAGCGGGGGTTGCAGCGGGGGCTGCAGCAGCTGCTCCGGCCTTGCCAAACAGGCCTCCGGCAGCTGGGGCTGCCGAGATCGCAGGAGTAGTAGTTGCGGCAGCGGGGGCAGTCGTCGCTGGCTTTTGGGAAAATAAACCGCCGCCAAAGGCTGGTGTGGTAGAGCTGGCAGGAGCGGCTGTGGACGCTGGTGTAGTCGTGCCGAACAAACTAGGAGTTGACGGTGCGGCAGTAGTCGCGGGCTTCTGTCCGAAGAGGATACCTCCGGCTGCAGCAGCTGGCTTAGGCGCAGATGGTTCTGGGGCTTTCCCGAAGATCGATGAGGGAGCGGCTGCGGGTGGCTGTTCAGCAGGGGCAGTGGTAGGGGTCTTCGCAGGAGCGCCGCCAAACAAGGTCGGTGTCGAAGACGGTTGTGCAGGCTGGGCTCCACCCAGCGCCAATGTAGGAGCTCCGGCAGGGGTCGTAGAGGATAGAGAACCGAAAAGAGGCTTGGCCGGGGTTGCCTGGGTGAAAAGCGAGCCACCAGCAGGGGCTGAAGTGGTAGGAGTCAATGAGCTAGCCGCAGCGCCTGTCTTGTTGCCTCCGCCAAACAGACCAGCAGTCGTTCCTGGGGCCGCAGGAGTAGTCGAACCGCCGCCAAAGATATTGGATGAAGTTGGGGCAGCTCCTGCAGGCTTGCCGAAGAGAGAGGTTCCGGATGAGCCACCGCCAGCACCACCGCCGAAAAGACCGGGTCCGGATTGGCCGCCGCTGACTCCTGTAGTGGATGGGGCGTTTCCAAACAACCCCCCGGTGGGCGTCGCAGTCGCGCCTCCGCCGAAAACACTGCCTCCCGTCGAGGTGCTAGGCTTGCTAGTCGGGGTTGAGCCGAAGAGGCCGCCGGGCTTAGGGGCTTCGGCGGGTTTTCCGAAGAGAGATGTGCCAGTTGATGTAGGAATGGTGGTGCTAGCGGCAGAAGCAGCGCCTAAGGTTCCAAATGAGAAAGTCGGCGCCCCTGTGGCAGCTCCAAAAAGGGAACCAGAGGCGGGTGCTGTGGTAGAGGGGGTATCGCTCTTCGACGTAGGGGTCGAGCTGGAAGCTCCGAATTTGAAATCCATCGTGTCGACGCGCAGAAGAGATGGTCTCAAGGGACTTGTTCGGGGTGGAAGTAAGGTAGCTGGGATATGAGATGCTGTCGAGGGTTTGGTTTTCGGCGGAGTCTGGGCTGAGAGCCAGATAGAATGCCAGTCAACAGCAGTCGCAGAGGCAGGATCCCGAGCTTGGCTGGATTGGGCAGACACTGTGGAGCTTGAACGGAAATTTCCAGCGAGCTGGAAACCCGTACGGCTATCTTCGAATGTTGACGCTCGTCTTCTCCGATTTGATGGTGGAGATTCTGGGTCAGACGACGTTGTGTTTGGCAATCGACGTGGGCTTCACCGTGCCTGCGCTCTTGTCAATAAACCTTGAATTTTCTTGTAGGCTTCAGCCACGTCCATTACTCAGGACGCGAGATGCGCGCCTGCCAGCTGGAATCGTGCGTCCAATTGCCTGCGCCACAGGTAGCTCGAGTGTGGAGCAGACGCCACATTCATGGCCTGACCCCGAAATATCACGTGGATGCTCTATCAAAATGACGTCGGGGAGAGTGTCAAAGGTCAGTTAGTTGACAATTATGTAATCCAATTCCCGAAGTACCTGCCAGAATTTAATTCGATTTCTTCGTAGCTCTCCGGTCGTCGGTGGTACCATTCCCAAGGACGACCCCACCAAAGCTTCCCTCAATTTCAAGCACTATTTTGATACAGGGCAATGGGAGCTGACCATTGGCACGACTAAAATCTCTAGTGCTGTGCAGAGATTGATTTAGTCGTAGATAATAACGTAATGCTGTACTCCTCATCGGAGTGGGTGGGAAGACACAATTATCTAATATTACTGTTTGCTCGCAAAGCAGTGGGGCACCACGGCATTGTGCATTACCCAAGACATCATCAATGATATGAGGGTTTCGGTAGTCTATTTCGCTTCATAGTTTAGGAGAGGAGACGATAAAACTTGCTTCCCGGCGAAGATCCGTGGTTAAGTGCCACAGATGGCCTAGAACCGCGTCCAAAGACAGATCCATAGAGAGGGATCTCCAGCCAGATTGTGAGGGAAATGTGGTATTCAGCCGAGTATGCTGACATTTCAAATCTGATATCCCACTGAGATATTTTTTCTGGCTCTCCTTGTATTCACATCGCTCGGACAACCTGCCGTTTCGTGTCAGAACCCCCACCATCAAAGCTCCCCCGCTCCCATATGGAAAAGTAACCCCACCAGAGCTAAGGTTGGGGGAGGATGGGGGCTGCCTGCAGGCGGTCTCCCAAACGCAAGGGAACTGGCTGGCGTGGGGCCAAAAGATCAAGCAAATGAGGAGCTTAGTCGATTTTGACTAACAATCCGGACTCAACAAGCGTGTGCTGAATCAAGCACAACATGGAGCTCACGTCTCTAGTGCAGTATCATGGAAAACCTTTTTTCGCCTCCCTCTTGTCTTCAGCAGTTCCACTATTTCTCCCGTCCGGGTAATCCAGCCCGGATCTCCTTACGTAGAAATGTATCCCAACGGGAGAATTACCCGGACTTCCGCAAGTGTAAGTGAATGAGTGGTGGAGTTCTGGGTTGGGATTGGGGTGAAGAGGGAGGGAAGAGATGGAAAAATATCGCAAATCGGATGTTCCTTGGTCGGTTGCGTTTTAGTTGGATACTACCGACAAACTCGCCGCGGACAAATAGACCGGTTACGAAACATCACGGTTCTAACGAAGAGGGGTTTGAATCCAAGGAGTGGCATGGGCTACATATGGCTTGGAAGGTCTAGTGTCGAGGGTGTGTATTGGCTAAGACGGAACGTGTCTATCCAATGGGAGCTTTCGGAGGGGAGGGGTGATACTTTTCTGGGGGCTATGCAGTATCTAGAGATGCGGGAGAGTTTCTGCTTGAGTGAAGGAGTGAGACCTGGGGTGAAAATTGTAATCGCCAGCAATCAAGTTGGACCCGGGAGCCACGGGCGCTAATCACAGGTGCTGCGGAGAAAGAAAGATTCATCTTGGGTTCACGCAGTGAGGTCAGAGACAATTAAGCTGCAAACATGGCAGCCAGCAGCAGATGTCAGCAACAGTGTGAGCTTGCAAGGTGCTTGCGTCGTTGCATTGGTGTACAAGTACTTCGTAATTCATGAGTAATAGTGTAGTCTTTGCTGGTGGGACGGACCAAGACAGTCCAATGTCACAGGCAACCTGGAAGCTAACATGAACCTGGCATGAAGAGCATGATACACATTGGCAAAGGTGCGAGGTGTCCCTGTCCCTTTCCAGGATTGAGGTTTGAGGAGCTGTTTTGGGTCTGGAGCCTACGCCGACGACACGGCAGCTACCTGGGGTAACTGGGTCGTTTTGTGCGTCATCGAAAAGTCTCATCAAGCGGGACAACATTGAATAGACACAACACACTTGACGCTTTGTCACTTACACAAAATGGATCGTATGGATCCTAGGAGCAATCAGACGACAGAAGAGAAACCGTGCAGGCTTCAAGATTGCTTGTTTCCTGCCGTTGGGTGTCTCTGGGCTGTCGTGGGCCGGATTGTCAGTGTCCAGTTGCCCTGGCATAGAGCTGTGGTCAAGCTGTGTGATCTGGCTTGGGGTTTGAGACGTACCGAAAATGGATTGATCTGTAGAACTTGTAGTGAAGAGTAGCGCAGAGTAGCGCAGAGTATATCAATGTACAAGTCGAGTCGCTGGATATCGCACTGGGCTCTACTCTAACGACTGACAGAGCAATTGAGGCCAGCACAAAGTTGCAAGCGCATCGCTGACCAAGGTGCAACATCATACAATTGCCAGACATTTAGAAGGTGCAATCCCGGAAGCTTGAAGTTGAGGCTCGCCTGAGTAAGCCTCCCCCCGCAACCGGTCCGGACAAGCAGGTGAAATTGGTGACTCGAGGGGTAAAAAAAAATATCCGCTTTTAAATCGCCCTGGGTGAATGGCTCCTTCTCGAACTTCTTCCCCAACCTTATCTCCCTTCTCTTCCTCCCAACACGAGTATTTGAACTGTAACCTGATCGTGGTTGATCTTCTCGCCTTTTCAGAACCTCCCTCATCCCAAGATATTCCTACTTGACCAGCTCTTCTCCCTTCTCCGTCATCATCTTTCATAGCATACATCTTCTTGCCACTCCTTCTAGTCCGCTGGCCGCACTCGCCTTCTCACCTGAGAAATTCAATTCTACGTTCCTAATAAACCTTCACCATGTCTGGCGCTGTGTAAGTCATCGTCCCCTTGTTGAATTGCTTCCTGTTGTGATGGACGACAACAGCTTGACCTTTGGGAAAATTTACCCCGCCATCCCCTCCCTTGCTCCACCCCCGCCCAACTTTGACGTCTGCTCCTTGATGTCACAGTGGAAATTTCCTAAAGAAGCTCTTCTCGAATCCCAGCCGCTCCCATGCGCTCAATTCGAGTAGAGACTTCGATTGCGCTCTTGTCCTTTTCTTTTTCTTTTGGGTGAACTGAAGTTTAGAATCGAGGCTTCGTCCTCTTGCCTAACTCCACATACCTAATTAATCATGCTACCCTCGATCCCAGAGCTCGACTCGCCAACTTGAACTCTCAAGTGAGCAGTCGCGCAAGGCAGTCTCCCCCCGATTCGCGAAACACCGCGTCAACTAATGGATCCATCAATGCTGACTCTTTGGAAAGCGCTGATCTCGGCCTCATTGGCCTTGCCGTCATGTAAGTGGCCTTCCTTTGGAATTCTGTCCCCGCCGCCGAGAGGTTGGCCGCGACACATTTCGCCCGGTCTTAAGCTCTAACACATCCTGTACAGGGGTCAGAACTTGATTCTGAACATGGCCGACCATGGCTTCACCATCTGCGCCTTCAACCGAACCATCTCCAAGGTCGACCGCTTCCTCGCGAACGAGGCCAAGGGAAAGCCCATTGTCGGCGCCCACTCCTCCGAGGAGTTCATCTCCAAGCTCAAGAAGCCCCGCCGAGTCATGCTTCTCGTCCAGGCCGGAAAGGCTGTAGACGACTGGATTGAGAGCCTTCTCCCTCTCCTTGAGCGCGGTGACATCATCATTGATGGCGGTAACTCTCACTTCCCCGATTCCAACCGCAGGACAAGATACCTTGCTGCCAAGGGCATCCGCTTCGTCGGCTCTGGTGTCTCTGGTGGTGAGGAGGGTGCTCGATACGGCCCCTCTCTTATGCCCGGTGGCAACGAGGAGGCCTGGCCCTTCATCAAGGATATCTTCCAGTCCATCGCCGCCAAGAGCGACGGTGAGCCCTGCTGCGAGTGGGTCGGTGATGAGGGTGCTGGTCACTACGTCAAGATGGTCCACAATGGTATTGAGTACGGTGACATGCAGCTGATCTGCGAGGTTCGTCTTCCCTCACAGGAGCCTTGTGGCTCATTCTCTCATTTCGTCTAGTTCTCTCAGCTAGAGCGTGTGCTGATTCCAGTCTATAGGCCTACGACATCATGAAGCGCGGTCTCGGCATGACCTCCAAGGAGATTGGAGATACCTTCGCCAAGTGGAACAAGGGCGTTCTCGACTCGTTCCTCATCGAGATTACTCGGGATATTATGTACTTCAACGACGAGGATGGCACCTCTCTCGTCGAGAAGATTCTTGACAAGGCCGGCCAGAAGGGTACTGGCAAGTGGACTTCCGTCAACGCCCTTGATCTCGGCATGCCCGTCACCCTCATTGCCGAGGCTGTTCTTGCCCGTTGCTTGTCTGCCATCAAGGATGAGCGTACCGTCGCCTCTACCAAGCTCGAGTACGTTGGCCGCGTAAACACCTTCGAGGGCAACAGGGAGCAGTTCATCGAGGACCTCGAGCAGGCTCTCTACGCCTCCAAGATCATCTCCTATGCTCAGGGCTTCATGCTCATGCAAGAAGCCGCTAAGGAGTACGGATGGAAGCTCAACAAGCCCTCCATCGCTCTCATGTGGCGTGGTGGCTGCATTATCCGCTCCGTCTTCCTCAAGGACATCACTGCTGCCTACCGCAAGAACCCCGACCTCCAGAATCTCCTCTTCGACGATTTCTTCAACAAGGCCATCCACACCGCCCAACCCGGTTGGCGAGACGTCGTTGCCAAGGCTGCTCTCCTCGGTATCCCCACCCCTGCCTTCTCCACTGCCCTCTCCTGGTTCGACGGCTACAGGACGAAGGATCTCCCCGCCAATCTTCTCCAGGCCCAGCGTGACTACTTCGGTGCCCACACCTTCCGTGTCAAGCCCGAGGCTGCCAACGCCAAGTACCCCGTCGGCCAGGACATCCACGTCAACTGGACTGGCCGTGGTGGCAATGTCTCTGCCTCTACTTACCAGGCGTAAATGGATTGTCCCTAGCATATGGCAGTCAATGGCATAAAATGAAGGCAAGAAGGCATACCTCGCGTCTCGCCTTCGCTATGCATTGTCTCTAAGCTCTAAAAAGGGGGCAGGGGGACCAAGGTCAATTTTTCAGGCAGCTCGAAGGGGCAGGGGGGGAAACGGGTTGATACTGGTTCGCCTCGTCCTCGCTCCTCCAGGTGCTGGCCTCGACAACGAGAGGAGTTGTTGCTGGGAAGAAGTAAACAGAGGAGAATGGACCACATAAATTGCATGATGGGGCCCTGGAAAGAAACAACATACATTTTTTTTGTCAATGGGTGTGGGATTGGGTAATGTTGGTATCTTCACTTGCGCTTGCGGAGTTGCGTTTGATAGGTACTGCCAGATTAAGCTTGCGAGATGCGAGAAAAGAAAAAAACAGTTTCATCTATATTTTCGTGCTGGGACCAAAAAAAAGGTGAACTAGGAGCCTTTTCTTTTCGTCTCTACGCTATCACTTTCAGCTTTTTTTCATCAACTCGTGTCCCCGTCTCCAGAATTCCAAGAACAGTTTCCTCCCCTAATCATATCTCGGAGCGCCTTTTTTCCCCCACTTCGAAGAAGAGGTGTCGAGGGAAAAGACCTAACTAATAATGCGTAAGACTACTACTGCTCTACTACATATCGTCCACTCTTTGCTCTCTTAGCCCTCTTATCCCTTCTTCGCTGTATGTTGAAAATCGATAGAAACCCATTTTTACCGCGCTTAGGAAGTAGTCGGCTCGAGAGTGACGCCACTAAGAGTAAAAAAATTAGAATAGCTGATCCGAAAATTGAAATCCGGCTAGGGAAAGGATAAGGAGAGCGAGCGATAGATTAAAAAAACAATACTTACGCAACAATGGTGGCCCATCCAATCAACCGCCAATGCTTCTCGATACGACGGGAAAGAGCAACCTTCTCGCCAATGTTGGTGCAAGCAGGGGTCGTGAGGACGAGCTTAGCAGCGTCGTTCTTGTGGGCGGAGACCTTGGCACCGGTGGAAGTAGAACCGATGTTGACCATGATGACCTCGTTCTTCGACAGCTTGGCGACCTTGGCCTGCTTTCCGTCGGCGGTTCGGACACCGAGGAGGCGGCGGAGGAGGTAGAAGTTGATTTCGATCTCGCTGTAGATCTCGGGGAGGCGGCCCTTGAGACCGAGGACGTGACCGACGAGACGGTCGGCTCGGCAGAGGGTAGGATCGATACGCGTACCGACGCCGATGAGACCTCCGGGAACGGCGTACTTGAGATCGTTGGCTTCGGAATTGAGGGAGACGATGCGGCTGAAGATGGGCTTGCACTGGAGGGCGCCCTTCTCGTCGCGGGTGACGATACCGGGGCGGATCTCGATCTCGTCGCCGAGCTTGAGGACACCGTGGAGGATACTGCCACCGGCGACGCCGCCCTTGAGCTCGTGGATCTCGGCACCGGGCTTGTTGACGTCGAAGGATCGGATGACGATCATGTAAGGGTCAAGGGTGAAGTCTCGAGGGGGGATGGGGATGGTGTTGACGATGGAGTCGAGAACGGAGTCGATGTTGAACTTGAGCTGGGCAGAAATGGGGATGATGGGCGACTTGCCGGCTACTGTACCCCTAATGAACTTGAGGATTGACTGGTAGTGTTGCTCAGCAGCCTCTTGTCGCATCAGGTCCACCTTGTTCTGCAGAATGATGATCTTGTCCAGCTTCATAATTTCGATGGCAGCCAAGTGCTCGGAGGTTTGGGGCTGGGGGCAGGATTCGTTTCCTGCTATGAGAAGGAGGGCGGCGTCCATGACCGCGGCTCCTGACAACATGGTGCTCATGAGAATATCGTGACCGGGGCAGTCAACGAAGCTAGATGATTTTGGTCAGCTTTAAAAAAAAGAAAAAAAAAATCTACCGAGTCTCCTTGGGGGTGCCAACAACTTACGATACATGGCGCAACAGCCGGTAGGTTCCTCCACATCCCTCCCGCTCGCAAGGAGGATCGACCTCCTTGTCACTCTTGTAGCTCCTGTAGCACGTAGGCCTGGGACAAGCCTTGTTGTCGCACTGGTAAATCTTCGCATTGGCATAACCAAGCTTGATAGTAATGTTCCGGATCAGCTCGTTCTTGAAACGAACGGTCTGCACGCCGGAGATGGCCTTGACGACGGTGGACTTTCCGTGAGCGACGTGGCCGATGGTACCAATGTTTATGGTCGCTTGCCTGGCGATAATCTCTGGGGTCAAGGGCGTAAGGGTGTTGACGTCGAGATCCTTGGGATCCGTCTGGGGAGGTAGAGGCGGTCTCTGGATGGTGGGGTCGGTAGACGTCATGGGATTCGACGATTTCTTGAGGGCGGGCTTGAGAGGCTTCTCGGGAGCAGCGCCGGCGCCGACCTCGTCGACCGATTCCGCGTCGGAATCAGACTCGATGTCGGGGTCGTATTTGTCGCCGTTGGCCGACATTGTGGGCTTCGATGCTGCGGGAATGGGGAATGGCGGGGCAATATTTTTTGGTGATTGTGAGGGCTTCGTGGGTCGGATTTCAGGCTCTGCGGTTTTCGCTGGGTTAATGGATGTCCCTTTATTTATTTTGTTCGAGGGAAGATGGGGTGCAATTAAGTGATGCGTCGTCTACGAGGAGGAGAAGACAAAACTAACCTCAAGTCACCGAAGAAATGGCGATTTTATTCAGGGAGGGTAGAATGGGAATGGAATCTGGGGTCGCGAAGTTGGATGAGTCTTTCCCTATCAAAGATTCCCTCAGTGCTTAGTGGCGATGAACGTGGGGCACTAAAACCAAAATCTTTCCTCCAGCAGTGCTGTGGGCACGTGACTTTCTTCCCTTGACGCGGGACTGAAGCGCGACCAACATCAAACTCCAGGACTAAAGACAAACAGTAAATCTAAGGCTTAGAATCCTGCCTCTAGAATATAAACCACTTGATGGCTTCTCACTTTGGCCTCGGAAAGCAGTTCGAACGGCGATTAGTTCCGTGACCCGGCTTGGCCACTACCGCTATGGCAGCTTGACTGGTGGCTGCCCGATGTTGGATCATGGCTGGTTGGTGCTAACAAGAGGACCGACCACATGGAAAATCGACCAGGAGACTTATTGTTGCTGATCCATAGGATTTGGTATTAATCGTGCGGTATGTACAATAGCAAACAAAGAGTATGCCCGAGTCGTGTCTTATTCAACGCCAAAGTAAAGACCCGAAGAACTCCCATATTGCTGATCCTTGAGGAGGGAAAGAACGTTGAACGTCGTCAGCATCGCGCCTTCCCATCTTCCCACCTCCATCTTGAAGCCCAGAATAAGTCTTAAATACCAAATCTGGACTCGGAATTTCCAAGGGAAGCCGGCCCGACCTTGGGAGCCACTCGTCAAGGACGCTTGAAACTCCTGGGTCACTAGTGGATTCGAACCATTTTTTTTTCTTTTTTTTTTTCTTTTTTTTTCTTTGGCGGATCCTATGAAAGGAGGTCATGAAACTTTGTATCCAATATCCAAAATATCCAACGCCTCCTCCTTATTTCCTAACCTTCCTAGCATGTTTGACCAAATTCTCTATCACTCCCTCGAAAGCTTCCCTATCGCCAATCTTTTCATCGGTCCGTTTTTGCCAGTACTCTAACGCCTCCTTGGCCTTGGCTTCGAGTTGCGTGAGCCTCTCAAGATGGGTCTTCAGCTCTTCGTTCGTCATTCCATCTAGGGCCTCGTCCGTCGTCGTACACAGCTGTTTTGCTGCCACGAGGTTAAGATCTGGCTCGGGAGGAGGTCCCTTGCGTCGTTGTGAGGTAGAGGGTTTCCCCTGCGAGTCGACGGATGTGGATGATGCATTATTGCCGCTTTGTTTTAAGCGGTTTACAGACCGGGAATCGGAAGATGTTCGAGGGGATGCTGCCGATCCCGGGCGGAGAGATAGTGATGGGAGTACAAGCTTCTTTTGCTTCGAAGCAGGGAGAATCTCATCCAAGTCGACCGGGACGCCAAGTGACACGAGAAACAATCTCCTGATACGGGATCGAATCCAATCAGGGGGAGATAAGGGAGGAGGAGCAACTAATTGGGACCAAAGTGATGCGCTTCTGGCGGTGAGGAAGACCGGCTGGTCTTTCGAAACTGGGGGTAGTTGAGGGGTATCGTAATCTTCTGGAGGAAAGAGGTAATGAATATAAGGATCAAGTGCTTCGGTAACCTCGTCGGGTTCTAACCCTTCAAAATCTGGAACAGGCTGCGCAAACATCAGCTGTTAGTATAGTATATGACGGGAGTGGCCAAGGTGTCGGAACCCTTACGAAAGGTAATATGACGGTAGGTGATGGAGGGGCCGCAGTGGGCGCGACTGGTACTGGTGCGGGCGTTGGCTCTGCCTGTTGAAAGCCATCTTCAAAATCGTCAAAGTCGGCGTCTTCAGCTCCCTCCTCGAAGTCGTCAAAGTCATCCCCGAAGTCATCCCCAAAGTCGTCCTCGTCATTATCTTGGTCTTCGTCTTCCTTTCGTTCCTCATCGTCATCTGGCGAGCCCGGCTCGCTTGTTGATTGTGTAGACCATACATTCTTTTCAGGGGCTGATGGACTTGGAAGGTTTAGATTTGGTGATGGTATTGACGTATCTACCGGGAATAAAACTTCGTTAATGGGAAACGCTCCAAACTAGCCTCATAATACATCAGATGGGTTTCTCCACGACCGTACCAGATTCGTTGCCATCGGCTTTCGCGGAAGAGTCCGCAGACACCACAGTGCTACCAGGCGCACCATCTTCTTCCTCATCGGGTTTCAACACAATATCAGGAGTAGCATCTGCCTTCTGCTCCTTTGCCAGCCTCTCTTTAAACAGGGGGGAATGTGGCCCGGTTGCGCCAGTCGATTCCGTCACGATAGTAAGGGGAACCTCTGGAGGTGTGGAAGGTGAGGGGGGAGGCTTCGGTATCTCCTCTGCTATGACGGCGATCTCATCGGGTTCAGCGTCACCTTCCCGCTTGCGGTAGGCTTCTGTTCCAGGAGTTTCGCCGTAGGCAGGCTCGGTCGTCACCTTTTCGACTCTGGTTCTGGGGATTGGAGAGTTTGGGGAGGGGCTGGTCGGGGCGGACTTCGCGTCGGAGAAATGATCTTCTGAATCGGACGATTCTATCACATTTACGTTAGACAGCAGGTGTATAACTTGGTTTTATAATTTATATGTACCTAGGTCGTGGGCGCCCGGATCTGCGTCGTCCGTCTTCCTCGGCGGAGCCAGCTTGTCTGGGGCAGTCATTGTATGTCAAGAGAGAGGATGATGATGCTAAGGTCTTGTGTTGAGCTCAGTTTGTTGGTCGGCTCGGCTGCCGAATTCGTAATGGATAATAATCTCTCATTCCCTGAGCCAAGAGAAGGATACCATTAATACTGATAGATTGGGCTAGAGATCTTCAAACAAAGGTCGCTAGTCCTGAGTCTGGGAGGGCATCATTACCTCCTGCATGCGGCACCTTTCTAGAGTGTCGTCCCATCACGGGTTGCTGAAAGGTGGGGATAAACTTCGGTAACATGCTCCAGGAGTAGCTTCTACCAATAAGTAGACTAATAGGAGACCTTCCAATCACAAGCAGCACAAGGACAGGTAGCTCAGTGGTAGAGCGGAAGATTGCAGTTCCACTGCAACTATCTTTAGGTCGCGTGTTCGATCCACGCCCGGTCCTCTCTTTTGCAGTCAGTGTTTACGCCTTCGTTACTTCTTTTTGTTGTTCCACATCTTCAATCTGCTACCTCTGCTTCTCATGATTGATCCTTTTTTTTTTTTTTTTTTTTTTTTTTTTTAAAGGTCAATCAATACTGGCATAAGTGATCTCCTGTGCTTAATTATCGTGTATTGTGAGGTGAGGATGCTTTGGAAGTGGTGAAACTACAAAGGAGAATACCATGCTTTGTGAATATTCTAAATATTACCTTGATCCATCCATTACTTATTTTCCAGTCCGAACACAGAGATGAAGAGAAGCAACAATGTTCTAAACGTGTTGAATCAGCCGGGTCCATGACGAAACGATAGGGAACGCGGCCCAGACTCGCTCATCTATATCAAACATGCAACAAAGACCGGCGAGCTGGGCGGCAAACAGTTCAGTATTACCGATATCCAGTCAGTCGCAACAAAAGGCGGAATGAGGGAAGAATCATTCCAAATTCGTCATCTCCGCTGAGAGCCTTAGATCGCGTCGCCCCAGCTGCAAGGGCTCAAAGGCGAATGAAGACATTCGCGTAATAATTGTGTATTACAACATGTGGTAAAAATAGCAGGTTGTTCTATACACACGTCGTAGAGATCAGGAAGTTCAAAGTTCGGTAGGCTCATAGCACGCATGGACTCGCAATTATATTGGAACCAAGGATGAGGACTGTGTTGCCGGGCTGAACTCTATAGACGCAAGAACACATCCTCGTAGATTACAAAGAACGCTGCTTCGCCTGTGGTGCGATCACAGGGGCAAGGCTTGGTCAGGCTAACTTCTAAAAATAGGACATCGTTTCCGTAGGCAAAAATTGTTTGCTCATTCGTGGCCGAAGTGGGTGGGTGGTCAGATCCCTGGCAGTTGAGCGAGATCGATTCGAGTTTCTGGGTGTCCTGGTCACCACCCACTCGTGGCTGGAAGGTGCTGAACCCGCCCAGATCCGGATATTAGGCCGCCAGATAAGGAATTTATTTGAGAAACATAACTTGGCTGAAAAGGCTAGATTTGAGATCTTTAAAGAGCTTGCGGCATATCCTGACCAGTCGGGCGAAGGCAAACTCGAGATGGAGGGTCAGGATACCCAACCATCCTGGATGCTACCGTGCGCCGGGAGTAGATCAATATATCCAATGCGGGCTTCACAACCCTTGATCCTTCATCAGGATAATTACCTGCATGTGGCAGACACATTGGGATGTGCGAGATCCACGAAGCCACGAACTCTCGGAATCAAGCAGGTTTCTGACGACATGTTCGATAAGGACAGAGAGTAAGATCTACGATATTGCCTACGCATATAAGCCGACATCTCGGTAAACTGCCTGATCTGCTGTGCCGCTCTGGAACTAGAAGGCCATATTAAGGAAAAAGAAGAAAAGAAAATTTCATCAAGAGTGAATGGTTCTTCACGTCGCACAAGGAAGGAGCTTCATCACTCCGTTATTCGTGGACTCTCCCTTCGTGTTCGCCCCCTCAGCCCCCCGGATTCACCAAGGCCGAATCATCCTTCTCGTGATGCCACCGCCACTCGCACAATGCCACGTTCGGGATTCTTTTTCTCTCTCGCCCGGTTTCAGAATTAGAGAATTCAAGAAGATGGCCTTAGGATGAAGTGGATTTTTCTTTCCTTTTTCTTTCTCTTTCGCTCGTTTTTTTTTTTTTTTTTTTTCTCTCGGTCAAGTGTCATCATCCCTGCGGTCGGACGGGCCATGGGCCATGGGGCCTCGTCACATTTGAAGTTGTAGGCGGTTCGAAGAGGGAAAACGCCAAGAACAATTGATGGACGGGAAGTTTGTCGGGGGACTCGGGCGGGTGGGGTAGATTGAGACTGTCGCACCGCAAAGTTGAACAGTGGCAGCGGATGAAGTTCAACGAGTCCAGAGTAATACCACGGAGCGAAGTACAAAGCGCATGTACCAACGCCCGCCCTTTGTCCTATTGTGTATTTTGTATGTACGTGATCCTGAGGTACTCACGTACAGGTCGAAGCCCGCAAGGGCAACAGAGACAGCAGGCCCGGCTGGAGACTCGGGGTCTTAGTCGGAGAGGGTGAAGGTTGAATGCATGTGCAGCAAGAGCCAAGGCAGGGTAGGGTGGTGGAGAATGCAACATAAGAACAATCCAAAAAGTGAGAGCGACATTCCCATTTGCTGTTTGCACAGCTCTTGCCGCCCTCACCTGCAGGCGCCGAGCGGGAATCACGTCGCCAAGCATCATGATTGGCCAGCGCAGATCTTCTTGGCTGGCCGACTTTCGTGGTACCCCTGGAGATGGGTGGGGTGTCCGGCCAATGGAAGGCGCAGCTGGTGTAAGTCCGCATCTTCAAGAGTGTGCTCAGCAGGTGCTCAGGACCGCTATTGGCGCCGGGGATGCACGTTAATCCAGTGCAGGGATGTGACGAGCCGCCAACCACATCCAAATGTTTCCCGCTTCTGGACCTCCTCCAGCCATCCCCCGGCATTCCAAAGGTCGGGCTGGATGCTGGCCATCCTCCCTGCTCTGCATCTGCGAAGTACATCGGCGGTGACGCCCACACCCTGCTCCTGCTGTGTTCTGTCAGATCGAAACATGTTCGTACGGTTCAGACTATTAGAGGGAGTTGCGCTCTCGACTCAGGGCTCTCTAGCGCCCACCCTGGGGATGAATTTGCTCTCCATGACATTGCAGGAGCTGCGTGCTGCCAGAGGGAAAGATGAGAGAACGAGAGAGCAAGAGAAAGAGAGCGACGGGAGACCCGGTGGGCGACCGGCAGGGTAGCAGTGATCATGTACACGACTCTCTCAATTCACAATATGCAGAAGAGTGGACGCCTTTTGCAATTGGGGGCGATTCACACGCATTTTTTATTGAAGGTTGGCTTGGACATTATGAGGGGAATACCAAGGTAGATACATTGAAATCAAGCCTACCAGGCCTACTTGGACCGCATCCCGTTCGAAGGACGAAGTACCACTCTACTCTTCTTCACAGCACTTTACATGCGAGGGATCAAAGGCCCGTCAGCAAAAACGTGTGTTGGTTGGGGTCTAATATCTGACTCTCACGCACCGCCCACCTTCCCATTGCCCTCGTACATAACCCCTCTTCTTCTTTCTTCGTCGCCTCGAGTTTCTGCCGGATCTCCCCCTTTCGATCTCTTCTCCGATCCATCCCCTCCTCGAGTTATTCGTGGAATCAGCTTGTCTTGTCTACGCAATCCATGTCTGGTCTTGTTTGACCGTCTCCCGCCGGCGCTTTCCCAGACGGCTATATTGCAAATCTCGACGGGGTCTTCCAGGTTACTTTTGGCCCGTCGACCAACCGGAAGCCGGCTCCAGCACGTCCCATCAGGCCCGGCGTCTATTTGCACCCCAATCGTTGGTGACCATTCTCGCCCTCTGCCTATCAGAGTAAGTGACCACCCTTCAATTGTTCCCCCCGAGGGCCCACCACCCTGTATCCTCTTCCAGAATATCCTATGTATCCTGTATGTGACGACGTGCTTTTCCCTTGGCTCCTCTCCCCTTCCCTTTCATATCCCCATGGCACCACCTGTGGTCCTTCTGCAAATACTGATATACCAATCCTAGCCCAGAACCGCCGGCCCGCTAATATAGTATTGATCTCCTCTCAGCGGCTACACCCCAACACAAAACTGCTGCACTTCCCCCCTCGCACTTTTCGATCTCTCTTCTGGACCTTCTTCTGCTCCTCGGAAGCTGGTCTCTCCAAAAATTCTTCACTTTCTTTCTTTCTCCTCAAGTTCTCCTGCCTTTCACAAAACTCCTTTGGACACAGAGTGGTCTCAATATACCGACGGCGCAGCTGAGCTACTTACCATTCTTCATTCTTCGATCTCGTTTCGTTCTGTTATATCGTCCCCGTACCTGAACACCAAACACCCCCCAAGAGACAAAACCCCGAACCCAGAGGTGCCATGGCTATCCTCGACGAGAAGCGGCGACCTGCCGCCCTGAATCTCACTCCTGCCCGCTCCGGCTCTTCCAGCTCTTCCTCATCCGACTCTTCACTAAAGCCTCCGCGGACGCCCCGATTCGCCGAAGCCACCTCCGTCCACTCTCCCATCGACGGCGATGGTCGCTCTCCCTTCGCCGACCCTGTAGATGCCTCGACCAAGCCTCAAGTAGCGGACGTCGGCTTTGGCTACATCACAACTCAGGAAGTAAACGCGCCGCCGCTGTCTCCTCGCTCTCCTCTCAAGAGCGCCATGAGGGTACCCGGCACTCCAGGGAGAAGACTCGACAACCCTCTAAGCCCCACGTTTCGCGAGGAGGATATGCTAGAGAAGAGGGAAGCCAGGACTGACAAAGAACAGCAAAGAGACTTGGTAAGTCGCCTCATCATCGCGGAAGTCGAGAAACCCTTCACGCTGGCCGGGCTTGCTAACTTTGGGGTTTGCCCGTCCTGTAGAAAATCAAGGCGAGAGTGCGCATGGCCAAGCTCGCGTTGAGGAGTGTCAACTTCAGCTGCAGTTTAATTATTCTGTCTATGCTCTCCGCGTCCTTCTCCATCTTCAATGCCACCAAGACGCTGCCTTCTCAGAGCGGAATGCCGTCGTGGGCCAAGAACACCAACACCTGGCCTCAGAAGCTTGTATTGGCGATGGCTTGTGTTTCCCTGACTGCCTGTATCATCGTCTTCCTCGCGTACTGCCGCGGTGGACATAGGCGAGCGGAGAAGGTCTCTACCTACTACACGATGTTTGCTATCGGCTGGTTCATTGTCTCTATGATTCTCTGGGCCGTCACTGCCGCGCTCTACCAACACTCTCGGACGAGCAACAACAACAAGGATATGTGGGGATGGTCCTGCCTTGAAAACAAGCGCGCCGACGTGTACCACGACAAGGTTGACTATGCTCTGGTTTGCAGACTTCAGGTAAAGGAGCTTTCCTGTTCTTTCCCTTTTCCCAGGACAATGAAGACTAACACCGCCTGCCAGAACTGGACCCTCATTTGCATCATTATCGAGGTTGTCATCGAAGTCATCTGCATCACGCTTTACAGCATCGTCTTCTACCGATACTACACCAAGCGCCGACTGCACAAGTCGATGAACATGCGTGACAAGGCTCGATCCGACCTGTACCTCGCTCAACTTCGCACGCAGTCCGCCCCCAACACTCCCGGGTTTGGCGCCAAGTCCCCGGCATTCAGCCAATACGCTCTTTCTCCCCGCTTCCCGCCCTCGGCCTACCGTAACCTGTCCGATATTGAAGAGTCGCCCTTCACGCCCGGCAACCAAATCGCGGAGCCCACGTCTGCCTTCGCCGAGAAGCAACAGTCCACGTTCAAGTTGCAGGCGCCCCCAACGAAGGCACCCTCCGCCACCCCCAAGCTACAAGGCGGAGCCTTCAGCTCGAGTCCCATCCAAACCAGAGCCCCCACACCCCCCGAACTCACTCGCCAACAGCATGCTCCTGTGGCAGCGGAAGAGCCCGTCTACGAGGCCGTCCCCATCCCCGGCGCATACGCCGATGCGGCAGTCAAGAGCCCGCCACCTAACCAGACGACATTTGGCCAGGCGAGATGATTGTTGCTTTGGTTTCTAATTTCAGATGGAGCGGGTTCTCAAAATCTTAAAATGTGTGGGGCTGGATAGGTTTTATCATGAGTGTGGGTTTTTTTTCCCTTCGGGTCCAGGACTCGCCCGGCAAATTTCCTCTTCTCTTTCTTTTGTCTTTCCTTTTTTCAATACGGCGGAGCGAGCCCGACTCCCGAATTTCACTGTCTACTATTATACCACATTTATTCTCGGGACTGGCGTTTTAGGAAGGGTTTAGGAAAGACCATTCTTTTTTTTCAGCTTGTGAGGCCTCGATTGGATTGTTTGTCTGGGACGAATTCTGGGGAAAGCAGTTTCGAGAGAGTATATATAACAGATAATCACGACCTTTATTTTGTACAATGTACGGATCGAAGAATTTATAAAATATTTTCATCAGCTTTCTTGAGCCTTCGAGTGACGAGTGGTGCGGGGAACGTGAGTTTGAGCAGGCATGTCGAGGTTCGGGGAGATGTGCAGCTCTGCATGTACGAAGTGTTAGACAACACGCAGGTGGATAGATGCCTTTTGGTGATGATAGGTCGTCGGCTACTAGGACCGGCATCATCCAACCCGATCTTGTCGAAATGGCTCAGGAAGGGGTACTGTACGGAGTAGGGGCCCTCAGTGGACCTCGAATAGCGTCGGAAGGACACTATCCATGTGGCATGATGAGTGAAGAATCTGAATCCAAGCGGTCACGGCCGGGTCTCTGCCTCAGGTGACTTTTCTTTCTTTTTTTTTTTCACTCTCTTTATACTGCTGGCGGCTCAGGAGAAAAGATTAGTGGGCGGGGAGGCACGTGGAGCCGGGTCTGAGATGTGATGTGGACGGGTGAAGCAGGAAGCCATCATGTCTCAATGCATGTCGAGCCGCTGGGTTTCAAAGGATTCTCGACTTCGACCGATGAGTGTTAGTCGCTTTGGGGTTTGTGAATGGCAAAGCGGGAACTTTGAAAAGTCTGCAAAGGAATGAGCTGAAAGTACTTTGTAAAGCGTAGAAGCGTCCATTGAATGCCTCAAGAGACAGACTCAAGATCGATCATTGATCTCTTAGACGACACACTGTTAGAGTTCATGTTGCCTGGATAATGGCGTCTCTG
The DNA here is from genome assembly GCA_002812735.1 of Scedosporium dehoogii. Taxonomy (NCBI): domain Eukaryota; kingdom Fungi; phylum Ascomycota; class Sordariomycetes; order Microascales; family Microascaceae; genus Scedosporium; species Scedosporium dehoogii. The sequence continues at coordinate 66,414 of PGIR01000112.1, forward strand.
AGCTGAACTTGGCCCTGAAGTGCCTGGACCAGCAAGAATAGCTGAACTCGACCGAGCCAGGTACAAGTTACTTCGTACGAAGGATTTCAGCCTGGCAAGTGGCACTGGGCTGACATTGGTCTCTCTTCTCTCCCTCCGTAGTTGGCAGTCCTTAGCGGTCGCTGACAGTGGCAGGCGAGGCGGCTGTCTCCGTTCGACTAAGGATCGAAAAATTATTTTCTCTCTTGCTCGGCGACTGATCAATTGATCGCTGCGAAGTACAAGATTAGTACGAAGTGGGAGTTGTCTCGTCTGAAAAATTCCTTTCCCTTCCCGTCTGACCTCCCGGAATCGATCAATTGCCTCAGTCTTGCTCCAGTCTCACTCCTCGTTCTTCCAGGTCACCGGCAGTTGATCATCCTGACCACCTAGAGACCCGGCGAGCTGCATACAGCAATCCACGACAACAGAGCAGCAGGACAGCAAGAGCGGGCACTGACACCCAGACACCAGCAGCGAAAAGCACACGCCAAAACCTCATTCATCCACAGAGGCGCATTTTCCCCGCGGTATCAAACAGAAATACAAAAATAATGGCCGTTCCCCTACAGCGACTTGCCGCTCGGCAAGCCTACAGCCCGTCGACTCGCGTATTGTTCCGATCTGCTGCAGCTCCGCGTCGCAATCCTGGCCTCGGCCACCGCTTCGTGCCCCGACAAACCTCGTGCGTCTCCTGCCAGCCACGTCCGTCCTTTACGTTTCCTTCCGCCTCTCGACAATACTCGTCGCAGAGCTCGTCAAATTCGACGCCGCCCCGACCCAAGAAGGATCCCTATCGTGTCGCTTTCTGGCCTTTTGCTATCCTCATTGGTATTGCAACTGGTGCTTGGGTCTTGCTTGTGAATACGCGCAAAGGTACGCTTTTATTTGCCTATGCTTCTGTACCGTGTTTTTTTTTTTTTCTTGCTTTCTCTCCCTCTCCCTCTGCTCTTTTCGTATTTATAGCTTGCTTCCTGGTTTGCGAACTACCAAGTTTTGTTGTGGTCCTGCGCGCTTTATATATGTGTGCTATGTGACATCATCCCAGACCGTTCTTTCCACTCACCCAGCAAAAGATATTTATTGGTGTTCTCCGTCCCCCCACAGGGATAGGGGATCCGTGAAGACAAGGGGCCAAGCTCAGGGGGGCCGCACATAAATTCACCATGCCGAGGCCACTCTCGCTTCAACTTGTTATCACGTCCCACCACTAACCATACAACTCCTTTTTTAACAGACATGAGCCCCCAACTTCAAACCGCCTCTCATGAGGCCGACAGCGAAACCCCGCGCTTCAGCGACTCCGACGTGACCGTCATCTTCGTCCTCGGCGGCCCTGGCGCCGGCAAAGGCACCCAGTGCGCCCGCCTCGTCGAGAAATACGGCTTCATCCACCTCTCGGCCGGCGACCTCCTCCGCGCCGAGCAGAGCCGCCCCGGCAGCGAGTTCGGCGCCCTCATCGACGACTGCATCAAGAACGGCGCCATCGTGCCCATGGAGGTTACCGTCAAGCTCCTTGAGAACGCCATGGAGGACGCCATGCGCCGCGACAACACCACCACCGGCCGCTTCCTCATCGACGGATTCCCCCGCAAGATGGACCAGGCTCACAAGTTCGAGGATACCGTCTGCCGCGCCCGCGCCGTGCTCTTCTATGATTGCCCCGAGGATGTGATGCAGGAGAGGTTGTTGGAGAGGGGCAAGACGAGCGGTAGGGCCGATGATAATGCTGAGAGCATCAAGAAGAGGTTCAGGACTTTTGTCGAGACGAGCATGCCCGTCGTTGATCTCTTCGAGGAGCAGGGTAGGGTTATCAAGATCGATTCTAGCCCTGCGCCTGATGTTGTCTTCAAGAATACTTCTGAGAAGCTTGCTGCTACTCTGGGCAAGGATGTTGTTCCTGTGTCTGCTTGAGTACTTTGAGGGTCTGAAGATTCCATCCCCTCTTGGCCCCCCTTTATTTTTTTCAGCCAGGCAGACCTCTTTTCTAGACTCTTTTTTGTTTTCCTATGAGCTCTAGTCTCTGATGCCCCCTTCCCTCCTCCTTCATTTTCTTCTTCTTGTGATTATCTGTTTTATTTTAGCATTTCTTTGCGTATCTACATCAAGTCCTTGCGGCATGTTTCCTTTTGTTTGTCATCAAAACCTTTTCCTTTTTGGACTGCGGCCGTCCCTCCTTGCAGAACCCCCTTCTCTTCAGTGTAGGGAGGATAGAGGATGCATAGTTGAGCATGGGCTGATGTACTTAGACTTGTAATAGTTGATAGATATCTAGATATTGTACGCCTATAGAGATGTTTGCCCCTGTTGGGCCTGCTTTGTATAGTCGTCAACTAGACACAATCAAGAAAATGATCCGATATCCACTTGGACCTAATTATCGAGTTGTCTTCCGTCATACCAAGAGGCCATATTCACCAGGGCCCCCAGCCCGTCAAGATGGACACATAAAAGCCGAGTAACATCACAAGCAGGAATAGGACTGAATAAACTTGTATAATTTCATTTTTGCTCCCTAGAACCAAGAATGACGCCCTCTTCTTCAGTTCTTTCTCTCAAAAAACTTGATGGGAACCCGTCATTATGCGTGAAAACTAGACTGAAGAAACAACTAAAAGAGAGCGGAAGACGAAGCTAGAAAAACTCAATAAAAAACACCAACAGACCCTTCCCGCTCTATCACCAACCCCCTATATCCCTTTGAAACCGTTTTATGAGATAAGCCCTTTCTGTCGTCATGGGACATCAACGTTTTTTCATTCCTGGCTCATTCTCTTTTTGCTTTTTGTGAGTTTATAATAACACAGTTCCCAATATCTCCACTGAGAGTAGAGAAGATGCGGGAGCAGACATGGACTTTCAGGTGGGTGGAAGATATGGGCTTTCAAGAACAAAAATTCGAGAATAGAGACATTCTTTAGTTTCAAGATATCTCTCATTCTTTCTCTTTTCTTCCTTGTTTAATCGGCATTCTCGGCCCTCTCCTTCTGTTGCTTGCCCTGGTGGTGGCGGCGACCACCGCCCTGGCCTTGCTGTCCACCGACGTTAGCCTGCGCCAACTTCCTCTCCAACTCCTGGACCTCCCTCTCCTGTTGCGCCTTAACGTCGGCCCGACCCTGGAGGAGAGTCTCGAGGACGGTGGTCAAGGTAGACTTCCAGTTGTCGACGCGAGTAGAGAGCTCCTGCCATTGCTTGGTACCAAAGACACGATACGTGACCTTGTGAACGAGGAAGGTCTTGCGCTGCTGCGAGAGCTTGCCCTCCACAAGACCGGCGCGGATGGCGTCAATGGTCCACATCTCGACCTCCTCCTCGGGAATCCTTAGGGCCCTGACGATGTTGCTGTAGGGGATTTCGCGGCTGGGGGTGGCGGCGGCGAGGCTGGCGAAGGTCAAGAGACGCATCTTCCTGAAGAGTCTGTCGTAGTCTAGCTTCTGCTCCTCGATCCAGCCCTCGTGCTCGTCGTTGAAGTCGTTGAAGTCCTCGAGGTCCTGCTCGGCGAAGACTTCGAGGAGCTGGTAGTATACGGGGTGCGAGTCGCTCAGGGCCTCGACGACGGGGATGCCGCGGAGGTCCTGGAAGAGATACTGGGTGTTGGAGAGGAGGGCGGTGCGGATGGCGCGGAGGGCGAGGTTTTGCGCCTCCTCCGTGGAGAGCTCCTCCTTATCGTCCGAGTCGAATGACCGAAGAGCCTTGATGATGTATCGACGGCTTTCCCTGAGGTGGAGGCAAGGACAACATGATTAGCATGATTTGATTCCAGTGTTTGGGATATATATAGAACAAGCCTTACTCTGGGAAACCAGCCTCCGACGCAATCTCGGCAATCTCCTCGTACATACTCCTCTGGAAATCCTCATCTGTGCCCCAGGTCTCGTTCCACTGCTCGAGGTGGGGGAGGTAAGGCCGCAGCGTCTCGAACATGGCATGTCTCTTCAAGAACTTGAGAATCTCCAAAAACACCCTGGCGCGGATGGGGTTCTCGGAGGGAAGAAGGTTGAAGACGGTGGTGAGGGCATTGAGGCTCAGGCCGACACCGTTATGGGGCGACGTCGAGATGGGCTTGGCGAAGGTGTTGCAGAGGGTGGGGAGGTATCGTCGGGGGTCTTGCGATTGGAGGACGAGGTAGATCATGAGGTTCGTCGCCGCCGTGTACTCCTTCTCCTGGACTGTGCTGAGGCCGCCGGAGGCCTGGACCAACTTTCCGAGGACCTCCTCCTTTTGGTTCTTCTCGATGAGGGGCTGGATCTCGCTGGCGGCGTTGAGGTACTCGGCCATCTCGAGGGCGAGCTCCTCAAAGGTGCCATCGAGGAAAACCAGCTGAGGCTGGGCGGCAGCCTGTTGCTGGGCAGTAACGGCCATGGTTGCGATTTGTGTTTTTTTTTTTAATCGGATTCGGAAAAAAAGGGAAGACCAGGAAACAGGGCGCCGAAAGCGAGTTGGTTTCTCGACTTAAGTGTTTTGGGGCGGCCAGGGGTGAGAAATCTGGCTGGGACTGTTCGGCCTTCTAGTTTGATATGGCGAGGGCAAAATTATCGATTGCAGTCTGTGGAAAATTGCCAGGCGGGCAAGGAGGGGTGCGAGTTTGGTGGATTTTGGTGGGGTTCGCAAAGTTCGCCCGCCTAACAAATTGGGTGTGATTGAAGGTTAGGGTAATTTTATCACAAGCCGTTGACAGCTGTCAACATATGCTGCGGCAATACTACGGATGAATAGTTCCTCGGCCTTTGAGAGGCTGTGCTGCGTTTGCCAATTGCCATTACAAAGGACGCTTCCCACGAGGTCTGGCAGTGTTAGTGCGATCCAGCAATTCTCGTGTCTTGACATCGAAGGTGTTGTGCAGGTGACTGTGCTTGCTGCTCATCGAGACTTCAACAAAGGGCCATCGTGCCCTATTTGCCAAGTTATTTTTAAGCTTCAAGAGTAGATGCATTTGATACTAGCCAAAAAATGCGAGTTGTGGGACTTCGCGAGCGGCCTGACTCATAATGCAAAAGTGTGCACATCCAGAGACGAAACAACCAAGAGACGGATTTCCACTCATAGAAAGCCTTGGCGAAAGCGGAAAGATGAATTCGAGGACATCAGGAGGTCAGACTTTACTCCTCGAGGGAAAATTCAAGAACATGCTAGATCGCTGCCGTATATATCACCGACAGAGTGGTCGTGACACGCCGTGTTTCCCACGCGAGTGTTGCCGCACAATATTTTAAGGCTTTCGCGATTCGATGTCACATGAAAAGAGCCACTGGCTTCCTCAGACAAAAAGCTCTTGGCGACCACGTTCACTCGTGACAGCTCGACCAGGGTGCCGGCTCCCAGGTGAGATGACCAGCTGCTGCCTGGAAGGCAAAGTGAGGGCATGGCTAAAGGGATCGTGTCGACTTCGGACACTCCCGAACCATTTGACGAGAGTGGATTGATCTCGATTCGCTGGGACCAGTGGGGTTCTTGCGCGGGAGGCGGATGCCCAGTGCTCTTCGACGTTGCCCGCAGATTGTACACATCGGAATCGGTGAAACGAGACCTGTGATTAGCGGTGATGAATCGGGGATATTTTCTCTGTGTGGCAAATTGAGCATGAAATGGAAGGGTGCAGCCTATCAATTTCTATCTCAGCCCTAAAACCGACCCTTTGTTGCTTCGAGCGATGGCATGATGCGTCAAAGAGGTACCTATTACCCTCGTTGCTTAGAGGCCAGCCAGGGCTTGGACTCTTCCTCTCCAGGGTCTTTCATGCATTGAACAGTTAATGCTAGCGACTCGGCGAGTCCCCGTTTCCGCAGGCCATGAGCCGCTCGAGGTCGTGGAGTTGTCCGCAGTTGACCCTCCCGGTCTGGCCGTGTGTGCCTCCACTGCCGCCATTGAAAAATCTTGAGCGAAGAGTCCAATGTTAGTTCATGGGCGCAGCATCGCCCAAGGGTCATTTTTAAGAAGCTGGAGGACAACTGGAAAGCTATGCTCATCAGAGCGCTTCGAGAAGAAAACGCTCCTGTCTGCAAGAACCCTACCGTTAAGGAGCTGAGCAGAAGTCTGTACTGCGGACTTACAGCTGGCGAACGCTAATGTATCCCTAGTGCTTATGGATACATTGTTCATATTGATCAATGATTTAAACCTGCAAATTGATGTTGCATGGGCATTTGAGAATTGAGCACTGGAATCAAATCAACATTGAAGTCTTGGTGCCAACAGCCCACTGCAATTGGATTGGAGCCCACTATTCCAGAATCCCTGTGCAGTGTGCAGTCAGCTTGAGAGCTTGGACCGAGAGGGACTTGCAGCAGTCGAGGTATCGAAGGAGGAAAGGTACAACATTTGAAGGCTCAGCAACCTTGAACCACGGTGCCATAGGGACCCGCTTAAGGCCCTGCGGTTGTCATTATCATACAATTATTTACATTGAATTCTGGGAGAATCATGATTCCTTGAGCGGTTGACCGTCATCAAGTTGACTACTTGAACCATATGATCAATACTGCTCATAATCTAGTAGAAGAAATTCCGTGCTTCAACTCAACTACAAATATGGGATTTATAATGCTTCGATCTGAACACAATTGTGTGCGAGGTCAAAGTTGTACAGTACTTCGTAGTAATACTAATCAGACATTCCCAGACACAGTGAATGACGGATGACAAGGTCAAGGTACCGCGTCTACTTCGTGGTGCGAAGTACCTTTTCCGCTTCGATACAAGCGTGGTTCGCATTTGTTCTCGTCGACTCTTGGTCCGCCTTCTCCTTCTGCCTTCCACTGCTCCAGGCAGATCGACCCTGGCTCACCATCCACCCTGGCCTGGCCTCGCTCGAGTCCAGAGTGACTCTCACCTTTTCTACGTCCTGCCCCAAGTCCATGCTTGCCGTTTTTCTCAGATAATCAATCCACCGCACTGGGCTATGCCATTTGGACTCCAGTCGTTAGAGTCATTAGAAGCATCACCCACATTGAGACCTCTTTTTCCTCTTTTCTCTGTTCTCTTGTCCTCTTCCCTCGTGTTTTAGGCTGCCTCTCCACACCATCGCTAGATCCTTTTTGATCACACCTGCCCCCCCCATTGCTTCGCCGTACTCCCATGACCAGCTCCAACCCTGATTTCTTCCGTCACACACACCAAGCTTGAACTTCCACTTTTTGTCGCTTGCCCGAGACAAACTGTCCCCCCCTGACAGATATTCGCCTGTCCGCGGGTCATATACGACCACGCCGTCGTCGTAGGCCTCTGGTGCTATCAAGGGCTATAACGTCCAGCAGCCATGGCCCCGAACGCTGAAAAGAGTCAATTGAAGCGCCCCCGAGTGAGTTTGCAGCTTGGTCCCTATCCCCAACACACATTTCGCTGGCGCTTTCGCGATCCCCTCCTTTTCAATGTGCTGCATCCGCATCTGGATTTTCCTCCCTAACCGTGGTTGGTTCATGAAGGGCTCGCTTCCCGAAAACGATCTTGATCCCAAGAGGACTCGCCGGGCAGACAGACTCGACGAGTCATCCGAGGACGAGCAAGGCCTTCCTCAGCCGAAGAGGCAACACAAACAGCCTCAACAGCAACAGCAACAACCAACACCAGTGACCGTCGCCGAGGATTCAATAGAACTCCGCAAAGAAGAGACGGCCACGCCGCCAGGAGGAAGGCCGAGCCAGGTCTCCCACCGCGACGCGGAAGAACGATACTCGCAAACCAACGCCTACTCCTCGCCTCCCCTTCAGGATACCCAAGCCGTCTCCACCCAACAGATCGAAGCCCAGCTTGCTCTTTCAGAAGAGGTCGAGGATGAGGTCAAAGAGGGTGTATGGGGATATTTGTTCCCCCTCGACACCCGTTATGGCGGCCGTTGCCTTGTAATGAAGAAGACCCGAAATTGCGCCTCACCATCTGAGCAAAAAGATTACAGGAAAGGCAAATCGCCAATGCCAAAGGACTCAAAGCGCACTTCTGGAGGGTATCTAATCGGTCGTCACCCTGAATGCGGTATGTTTTTCCTTTCTTTCTTTCCTTTTCCTTCTTTCTTCCCCTGCCGGCCCGTCCCGGACCTATGCATGCTGCAATTTCCTTTTACAAGGCGAGACGCTAACAAGTAGAAAAGACATTGTCATCGATGACCCCATAGTATCGAATCGTCACTGCCTCTTCTTTACCGAGCACAAAGGCCCCGATACCGTTGTCGTACTCGAAGATCTCTCTAGTAACGGAACTTTCGTTAACGAAGCCATAGTCGGCCGGAACCGTCGGAGAGAACTCAAAGAACACGACGAAATTGCCGTCCTGGATAAGGCACGCTTCATTTTCCGATATCCCAAGACTCGCCAAGCAAGCGCCTTCTCCCAGCAATACACATTGCAGGAGAAGCTTGGAAAGGGACACTTTGCCGAGGTCTACCTCTGTACCGAGAAATCTACGGGCCACCGTTACGCCGTTAAAGTATTCACCAAACGCCCTGGGCAGGAGGATAAGACGACAACGGAGGGTCTCCAACAGGAGATCGCGGTTCTCATGGGTGTCAATCACCCCAATGTCCTCTGCCTCAAAGATACATTCAACGAGAAGAAAGCGGTTTACTTGGTTCTCGAGCTTGCGCCGGAAGGAGAACTCTTCAACTTTATCGTCGCGAAGCAAAAACTTACGGAGAACGAGACTCGCAAGTTGTTCATTCAACTTTTCAATGGTGTGAAGTATTTGGTAGGATTTCCTTCGCTTCCTCAAAACCCCTAATTGGCCCCCCTGGCCGGCCACAGGAATGCTAACCAAGTCTGAATCACAGCATGACCGTAATATCGTTCACCGTGATATCAAGCCAGAAAACATCCTCATGGTGGACAAGGACCTCCACGTTAAGCTTGCCGACTTCGGCCTGGCTAAAATCATTGGTGAAGAGTCGTTTACGACCACCCTTTGTGGCACCCCGAGCTACGTAGCTCCCGAGATCCTCGCGGAGGCGAAGCATCGAAAATACACAAAGGCGGTAGACATCTGGTCTCTTGGCGTGGTGCTTTACATCTGCTTATGCGGCTTCCCGCCCTTCTCTGATGAATTATATTCCAAGGACTTCCCGTTCACGCTTCGGCAACAAATCAGGAGTGGTCGCTTCGATTATCCCTCGCCGTACTGGGATTCTGTTGGTGACCCAGCCCGTGAGTCATACCCGGAATAATGACCTTGCTCACCCAATACGGTCATTTGATGAAAAGCTGCTAACCTTGGTTCCACAGTCGATTTAATTGACAGCATGCTAGTTGTTGACCCAGAACGCAGGTTTACTATTGACCAGTGCCTAAACCACCCCTGGATCACCCAGAGCATGCCCGGTGTTAATGATAGCACAGGCGGCCTCGTCGGTGGAATTGCCGGACTAGACGTCAACCGTCGGGGCATCACTCGCGAACGGACCCTTCTTAGCTCAATAAACACCGTCCAGGTAGCAACGCGAATTCCCGGAGGCGAGAAGGGCGTGCCCGTTTCGGTATTTGCCAAGAACCAACATAGGAACCTTGTGAACACCGGAAATAGAGAGGTCGAGCCCGCACACGAACGCGATGCCGGCGAGTTTATGGAGATGGGCGGCCGAGGTGACCAGCCGCTGTATTCTGCCGACGATCATAACAGCGTCTACCCAGTAGCCGATATTGCTTCTTCGAAGAAGAACTAAGCTGGACGCCGAAATCCGGTAGCGGCGTGGCATTCCCAGATGTAGATTTGTGGCTTATCCTTGGTTAGGTGATTTCCTGGTGTGCGTGTGTGTATTGATTTTTGGGGGCGACATGTAATGTTGTTGCTGGTGCGTACGGAGTTTGCATTTTATACATATCTGCGGGTTGGCTTTTCATTATTTCATTTCTATTTCTCCTCTTTTATCCTCATGCTTTTTCCCTTTCTCATTCATCTATTACATGGCTTCTCCTTGGGAAACTGACCTCAGGAGTGGGAACGGACTTGGAGCCATCTGCGTTTTGCTGTTTACATTTTGGGCCCGTTTTTTATTCTCTCTCTCTCTATCTCTTTACCTCGTCTTGTTTGCATTCCTCCTTTGCTTCCTCCCTTTCCAATTTTCATCCCATGTTTTAATTCATTTCTCGCGAGGGCTTATCAGCAACGAGGAGATGGACAGAAGGCGTCTCTGCCAGGAGTTTGGACTTCGGACATGAACTCTTTCCCCCGGTTTTGGCGCTGGGGAGAAGAAAAAACAGGGCATCGTCATGGTGGAATTGGGTTCATCGGGACAAAGGGCAAAAACAAAAAAGGAGGGCGCAACTGTTGTAGGGAATGCGGATCGGATTTTAACATCATACGAAGGAGGGAAGGCCTCGGCCCATCGAGGTTAACAGAGGATTGGGGAACATCCCAGCTTATGTCTTTCTCACTACCTCTCCGTCTCTTCTTTATTCATTTTTTTTCCTTCCACGGCCGGTTCTTCAAGGAGTTGAGAATATGGGCGAATATATATGCATTAAGCATATTTTGTGGATATAGAGGGTTCTTTTTAGCTAAATTCCATGGACTAGGTCAGGCAAGAGCATGATCTTTCTATCTCAGCATGAACCCAGATTCAAATACACGATATATCTAGACACTTAGGAGGGTCCCTTGACTCTAGAATGGTATAGTTGCAAGAGGCGAAAAAGGTATTTCAATATTCACTACAAGTAGACTTGAAAGACATATAGTGGTTCGTGTTCACTGCGGACGGGGAAGTAATGTATTGGTATATATATATCGACTGTGGGATTCTCCAAGAATCTCGGCCTAGAAAACTAGAAACTGTTCCGCAAAACTATTCAGGCGCAGGTAAGATCATAAGGGCAAGTGGGTATCCGACCCGAAAAGGTGGTAAAATGCCTCGAAAAACAATACTTAAATCTCCTTCTCCAAGTTATTAGACAAAAAGCGGGTAAAACCCTAGAGAAGACGGGACGGGTGCAATTCAAGGTATCATCTAGGAAAGAACAGAAGTTGGCGTCACCGTGATCCGCGAGACAGGAACGACACCCGAGGTCAGTGTCACAAAAAGACAGAAAGAAGAGCTCAGGTTTGCTTCTCCCTCTCTCTCACACACACAAGCACAACCACACGCGCATAAACACATACACACATACACACACGCAAAAGATGTAACAAGTCATTAACTCCAGGGAAAAGAGGACGGAAAACACAAAAGGAAAGAAACTGAACAAAAACCAGGGCCGCCCGTGTCATATCTCCATATCATTACACTTCTCATTTCTCATCATTACAACCTCCCCTCCTCCTTTGCAGGACGACATAACAACAGATGATGAAGTAGGGCTACTACTGGAGGATCTGCAGTTGATACTGCGGTACTCGTAGGAATAACAGTGTCTGCGACGTGTAATGTGAGACGCGGGGTAGTAGCAGAGACTGAACGTGGCCAGTCTATCCAGCCATGTGGTTCCCTATCTCTCGGGAATGGGTGACTTGGCGAGCCGGCCGCCAGCGCTGACGCGCTTCTGGAGGCGGGCCTCCCTGTCGCGTTGGATCTTTTGCTCTTGGCTCAGGTTAACGCTGTTGTAGTGCAGAGCGAGAGTGTCTCCCGACATGCCCGCAGCTCGGCCACGTTTCTGCTCTATGTACTGCATCGCGCTTCGACCAAGCGGAAACGCAGGTAGTGCTGCCGGGATTTCTGCGCCGTTCTGGATGAGCAGCTCGGCGATAGGGAACGGCACTGGCTTGGCGCCAGGATCTGCGCCGGCCGGTCCCGGCGTCGGTGATGGAGAGGCAGGGTCGGCGGCAGCCAAGGCGAGGTATACGGCGTGTGTTCCCCTCGACTTGTCTGTTACGTTCGGGCTCGCCCTCAAGGCCAGGGCATATAGGATCTGCTGGACGTCATTCCTCTTAATGGCGGCTAGTAACGTTTCGTCTGGCGTGCCGTAGCGCGATAGCGTGGATGAAATAGGTTCCACAAATGCCCGGTCAACATACTTGGCGGTGATGAACTTGAGTCGCTGCTCCCTTGTCGCCTGGGGTGTTGGTTTTAGCGCCTGGTCGAGCTTCGCTTCCCAAATCATATTTGCCACGCGATTGCCGACGAGGAGGAGGAGCTCAACGATATCGGGCGTGAAAGAGGTGATGTCAAGTGTAAGAGACCGGACTTTGCTGATGTGTGTGCCCAAAGACCGATGAATGCCGCTGCACTCGATACATAGGATGATGGCCAGATTGATGGAAACCCATTCAACTTTGGATTGAGACCCGCAGTCGGCACACCAGTTGTTTCCTTTATCATTGTCGCGCAGCATCTGGAGCAGCCTATCCGGATCATCCTCGAAGTTGGAACTGACGCTCCTAGTCGTCGATGGCCTATTCGAGACGGTGGTGCGCCGCGATGGAACGCCGGATGAGTTGTTATGGGGGTTGTAGGGACTAATGTGGTGATGCTGGCTCTTCCCGGTCAAGATGGATGTGATGTCTCGCTTGAAAGAGTTGCCGGATTCAGACGGCGTAGGAGATTGACCCGGTTTGTCCCTCATACCACGGCCTTCCACGGCGCTTTGCAGCGCGTTGTTGATGGATAGAATCCACGAGTTCATGTCATCCTCAGATGTTGCTTGGTAGACTCGTTTGAAATTGGGGGTTATGACCTCAAAGCAGAATCGGCGCTCTGCATTGCGCGCCTCCCTAACTGATGCCATTCGCAGGTCAATCGGATCCATGTGAAGATCCAACTTCTGCTTCCAATTGCTATACTCGGAAAGTTTGCCCTGATCAAGTACAATCCAGAACCTGCTCAATGTTAGTCGCGTGATCTGAGAATTTCTTCTAGCGATCTCACAGCTTGCGCCCTGCGCGCTACCTGACGACCGGGAGAGAAAAAAGAGGGAGAGGGCAGTTCAGGAGTGTTGGATCAGTACTTACTTGTGCCAGCCGGCCTTAAGTTGGGCCCTTGGGTCTACGTGACTTCCTGGACGACTCAGCGCCCATAGCAAGCCTTCTTTTCTCTGAGATGCGGCTCGTCCGGCGCCAGTCATCTGACCATAGTCACGCTCTTCGAGATCGCGGATTCCCTTAAACTTGGCGTTTTGGGTCGCCGCGGTAGCTGTGGCTTGGGTCAGGCTGCCAGGTGACCTTGAGAGCTCGGCGACGCTCACTGAACCGCTGGTTCCAGGAGCCGCAGAGTTACTTCCTCTCCATTGGGATCCAGTACTATCGGCGCGGCCGAGTTCGCTGTCGGAATGAGACTGATAGCCTCCTCCGTTCGACGCCGTGGAGGCCGGAGGGGGGAAATTGACGGCGACCGGCTCAGGTTCTACATAAGCCAAATTGGTCTTTTCGAGTAACCGCCGCTTCTCTTCCCGCTCCCGCCTCTGGTATTGATACTCCTTATCGGCCTCTTGAACTTCATTCGACAATGCCTCGAGTTGCGGAAGTAGCGAGTCAATCTTCTTTGCTGCGGCTAGGAAACCCTGTGTCTGAGCATCGGCGTATCTCGTCAGGTGCGAGAGTACTTCCTGCTCCTTTCGGCCACCATGAAGATCTTGCATGAAACTCGAGTAGTCGAATCGTTTCAGCTCAAAGTTTCGCCGTTTCGACTGGTACTTGGAGTCGCTCTGAGCAAGCTTCTTAGCCTTGACAGAATCGTGGCGTTGGCCTAGGTACCGAGAAACGTAGCTGTAATAGTCCTTGCTTTCTTCTTCGAAATCTCGCTTCTTGGAGTCGGCTTGCTTGATGTCGCAAATATAAAGCCTGTTTATAGGCTCTATGATAATCTTTTGCAAGTTTGCAGTGTTTTGACGCTCATAAATCAGGATTTCTCGGGCAATCTTGTCAAAGTAATGATCGATCACTGGCTGGACGGCGTTGGCATTGGTGCTAGAGGCGTCGCGTAAGGCATCCATGAAAGCGACAAAGGCATCATTCGCTTCAACCTGGGCACTATAAGCTTGCTCGGCTCGCTTGAGAACGCGCTTCAGCTGGATGCGCATGTTTCCCGTCTTTTGCTCCAGAGCCTTGATGGTGGCCCGGAACAAAGGACCATCGTCTGCCACGGTTACATCGTCCACGGGCTTCGGGCATGCCACATCCACCTTTACGGGCTCCCGCGCCGCGGGGCCTGCGGGGGTTTGCGGCAGCGCAATAGAAGGAAAGGCGCTGACGCTTGGTTCTTGGATGGGTGCCAGGGGGGATGTGGGCTCGTCCTGGTCGACGGCACTTATGCGAGAGTCGACCGTTTGTGATGACACGGCCCTCGCTTTGGGTGGTGATGCTAGAAGTAACGGTGGTATGGGCGAAGAAGGATTGCTGATGGATAGTGGAGGACCTAGGCGGGATTTATTTAGCATAAGAGCCACCAAGCGAACAACGAGGAGGGGGACGTACTTGACACCCAATAAGAGAAGCTTGCCAAGGTGTTGAAAGAGTTCGCATGCGGATTGTACTCGACAAACTGAAGCTCTGTCAGTCACAACAAAAGGAGAAGACAGCAGGGAGAGCGGTAAAGGGATAGTGGATAGCGGCGACATGCGAATACGTACGCTACACGAGTTTCTCCAGCCGCTGCTCCAGTCATCGTAAGGCTTGGGAGGTTTCCACTTCCACTTCCACTCAAAGGTGACGGAAGAACTGCCATCGGTCGCATAGTCGCCGACGAGAGCGACATTGGAATTCTTGTGAAGATTTGGGTCGGCGTTGAATTCACGGGTGACTAGGTTCTCGACCTCTTTCGGTGTGGAGGCATATACGTAGGTGAGGGCGTTGATTCGTGTGTCGAGAGGAGATGTGCTGGTATCTGATGGGTTCGTAGGAGGGCGTCGAATTATGAACGAAAAGGTAAAGATTAGCTCGTCGTCATTGGTGACTTTGAGCAGGAATTCGGGAATGCCATTCGAGGGCTCGGGATCCTGTTTTCGTCAAGCATATGCAGTCAATATCAGTTGTCCGTGGATGGTGCTGAGTATTAGGGACAGGCAACGATGCGAGGAGGCCGAACCTGGACAAACTCAATAGGGCTATTATCACCGGCAGATCGAGTGACAGATAGGCGCGAAGCAGGAAAACCATTCGGAACAATATTTATAGTTGAGGGACGTCGGCGACTAGATATGACGAGAGAGGATAGGGTAACTGCGAAGCAAGAGCCAGTCAGTCAATGTCATGTCGCTACCCCAACATCTGGATCCAGAGCAAAGGTCAAGCGGTCGCAGCATCTTACAAGCCCAAGCTCAAAAGAAGCAGCATCACTCTGCTCTGCGCAGGATAGAACACTTACAGCGATTCTGGTCACTGAGGTAGAGGGCACCACCCCCATCAGGCCTGCTCGAGATGTTGCCCATGGTGAGGGCCGTGACCAGCTTTGTAATGTCAAAGATGAGATGTGGGTAAGTTGGCTTTGGCAAAGTGCAGGCAGCAGGAGTGGGCACGGCTTTGTACAGTAAAGTGCAGGTGCCGCCAACCAAGGAGACCAAACACGGGAATAAATAAGCGAGCGGTCTCGAAAGGCCAGGAATTGCTCAACTATATCCGGCGTAAGAACAATAAAGGTCCAAGTCGACGAAGGGGTTTGTGTTAGTAGTGTCCCAGAAACCCCATAGCCTGGAGCCTGTGAGACGGGTTCGCTACTGCATTCGGCGTCGGGTGAATCGAAGGAATTATTTTTAGGGGGTGAGTGCGCTGCTCTGGATTGCAGATCAGGTCGTTGGCAGGGTAAGAAATGGCGCGGGGCAGAAGGTTGTCGCGAGAGCGAGAGCTGGGGTCGGAGGCGGGGCGGCTATTTGGATCGAGTTGGAACTGTCAGGGCGGTGTATCAATGTGATTGACGATTGACGGCCGGGGCGAGAGAGAGGGGGAGGAATAGAGACGAGACGAGGCGGCAGGGGCCTTGAATTCCAGGGGCCCAGGAACATTGGTCGAACTTACTTTGTTACTGCAAGGAGAACTGAGGGGTCTTTGCTTCGGTGTTGTTTTACTTGTATGGCTGCAGGACTTCAGGGCGAATTTTGCTAGGGGTCGGATGGCGCTGTTGTATCACAGCTAGGACGGGTTTGAGCTTCTGGGCCCATGAGGAATGGAGAATGGGGACATGAGGTGGCAGTATTAGATAGGAGGGGATGAATTGATGTTCAGGTGGGCTCAGAACACGAGGAGAGAGATCATCGATGCGGAGGGAAAAGGTGGATGAGGTGAGGCAGAAGAGTTGCTCGACTTGGAGACCGAAGAGCCGTGGTAAACGGTCGTACTTTCCTTATGCTGGTTCCATCGCAATTTAGCTTCAACTGGAGCAGAGGTTGAGGGCTCCACCGGAATAGTGCAGGTAGTGTAAAATTAGCCCTTGGTCAATGTTGATGCATCGAGTCTATTGACATTGATTGAATGCCGAGCTGCCTGGATCAATTATGGATGCAGAGTGGCACCGCTTTTGTGGATAAGAGTGTATTAGTTTCAACGTTATTAGTGTGTGGAGGCCAGGCCAATCTTGTTGTCCTCACAGCTGCAAGTGCTGCTTCTGCCAAGTGACCTGGACAGACAGCCAGCTGAGCACAGAGGACAGACAGGCGAGGCACCAGCGACCCAGGAAGGCACTTGACAGTATCATCGGACTGCAGCTTCAAAACACCATCCATACGAGGTAGTATTTACTCTTAGTCGCCGAGAGAGGTGGAGCGACGTTACAGGTAGACGGGTCATTGTATATGTATAGTGTCGATTTTATAATAACACTGTGGTTTACATGAGTTTTACATATATCATCAAGTAATTTTTTCAGAGAAATCCGGTAGAATTATTTTAATGAACACTGTATCGATACAACTCACTTCTTTCATTTCCACAACACATCTCACGAGTTGAGGAGCATTGTAACTGACCTGACTAAATCAACTTGGACAAATGTTACACCAACATCTCAAAAGTCTAACTAGATTTTATCTAGGACATTACTTCGAGATAGAAAGGTAATATCCGAATCATCACAAAGCGAAAGCCACACCCAGAGGAGCCCCTGGGAACTCGGAACTCGCTCCATTTGTCGTAATGTGGATGCAAGCGAAGGGTCCCAAATCCGAACAACTAGATTCATTTCTCATCTATTATACACGCTAGGAGGACGGATTCAGCAGGGCAGAGGCGATGCTGTGCAGGAATTGGCGATAAACTACGCCGACGCCACGAAAGCAGGACCGGGAGCATTCCGACGCAGGTATACAAGACCGTTGGCTAGTCACACGAGCAGCGCGTAACAGAGCACTTGAGAGTTCGATCCAAGATGATGTACTTCGTACTCACGTTATGGGACGGAAATGACAATGATTTTCGATGCCTACGCCAGTTATGGAGGCGCAACACGATGCCGTTATGGACAGTTCCCGTCACGATCGCCCATATTAGATCAGTTTATTACAACTTACAAGTTACGCGGGCTGTCCCAGTGACTGGCAATGTCTGAAGGCAGCACAGCAGCTAGTTAATGACTTGAACCTTGTGACGGCCCTGGTCATCCATCATCGAATCAATTTCCTTCGTACCTTGAAAGTGTGAACTGGAACCTCGTGTTGCACATCCATTACCTTTGGGGAGGTGTCCCACCCCATCCAACTGGAATCTCAAATCCAGTCCCGATCTGACCAAGGCATGTGGCTTGTGCTCTGTCTCCCCACCTCTTTACGCCCCATCACTTGATTAATCCGCCCGGCGAGGACTTGTAGTTTAGTTTACATATCCACTAAACCAGATCTTAGCCAAGGGAGAAAAGGGGCTTCTTTGAAGTAATCTTAGATAGCAGAAAGAGGCTCGACTCGATGCATTGCATGGACGGTATACATCAGACACGGCACTCTTCACTCCAACCGCGGACTGGCCATTAGTTGACGCCTTGCATCTGCACCTATACATATTCGTCAACTTTCCTGCGTAGCAGCAGCAAAGTAAACTTAGGTAGTATCCGACAGACTGTCATCCTTGACTGGCCGGGGAAGATGGTCTGGTCCGGCCCATCGTTTCATTGCTCAGCGTTGTCTCCATCTTCGACGATTCTTGGTCCATCCTCCTCATTACTCCGTATACGAACTTCTTCTTCGAAGAGGCATGCCGCGTCACAGATGATGGTGGGGCAGTACAAACTGGGAGCCACCATGACCAGGACTATGTCTGGCTGCCATACCTGTTTACCAGTGGCCTGATCTTTTTCGATTTCTTTTTTTTTTTTTTCTTTCCAAATTAATTGATCCATTCTCTATGAAGGAGGAAGGATGACTATTTGATCAGAATGGTAGCTGAGGAAGAACACTGATTCACAACATCAATGGTTGGGGGAGTTGACATTTGATTGATAGAATCAAGGCCTGCTGTTAGCAATTTAGCACTGGAGGGTCCCTATTTGTCTCAATGCTCATCTTGGTCCCTTCAAAATGCTTTGATTGCTGGCTTGGCTTGATCCCCTGATACCCCTGTCTGTGGCTGATGGCTTGAGATGAAGCGGCTGTCGATGACGTTCATGTTGGTTTTAGTTGGTACTCTGCTGCATTTGATGCATCGCACCTACCCAATCTAGGACCCCGCTAATCAGCTAATCATAGTCTCAGGTTGGGCAACTGCATTCCTACACAATTCCCTAACTGAAGTCATCATCAACACCAAACCCAACCTCACTGTTAGACTCTAGCATCCCTTGGTATTTCTTATACTCTCAACCCGCAACTAAGCAAACAAAAAGCCTTGGGAGTTTTGTGATTTTGCTATATCAAATCCAATAAGCGCCCCCTCTTTCCTGCACATCTCTTCTTCTCCCTCGTGGCTTTCCCCTGTGTCTTGCGTGTGCAATCCTGTTGAACTTCCACCTTGTCCAAGCCTCTCATGACGCGACAGCTTCAAGGGTCCTGGCTGGTCCTTGATATTGATACTTCCCTTGCTTCCAGGATGAAAACCCCTTATTATTGACTCGAACTCCTTTTCCCAACATCCCCTCATCTCGCTATCGAGTCAACTGCGCCGACCCCTTAACCACTCCAATCAACCCGCCACTTTGCCGCCGACACCATGTCGACCGCTTCGAATCGATCATACCAGCCGAATCGCCACCTCAGTAGCAGCCGCATGCCCAGAAGGTCTAGGGCCGCTTCTAGGGCTCAGCGTGCTGCTGTCGTCGATCGCGATGAGGCCTTCACCTATGCCCTTCGGACGGCGTTCCTCCACCACCTCCTACAACCTCGCGCTAGGCGAAAGCAATATGTCAATGTCCCAACGAAGCCCATCCATCGATCGCACTCGAGCATGGGGCACCTCCTCCAAGATTTCGTCTCTACTGGAGGTACTACTGGTGGTAGCATGAAGCTGCCTCATAGCTTTCGCGGTGCCCTCTTCGATCGGATGCAGGGAGTCCTCAGGGGCACCGAGCGAATGCCCGGGTATAACGATGCCGCCGTAAAGAGATGCTTCGCAGAGGCCTACACGGCGTTTACCGAAAAGAGCTTCCAAAAAACCATTGATAAGGAGAGAAAGATAGAACCCCTGGTCCTCATATTCTTCTCCTCTGCGACCAAAGCCGCCCAGAAAGCTGCCGCTCCTGGCGATGAATCTTGGAGGCTACTCCCAGATCGCCATGTGGCTCTATTTGTCCGTCTTGTTATCAAGATTCTCAAAGACCACGGCCAGGACCGGGACAGGCCAGATCTGATCAACAAGCTTGCGAGTCTTGAGAACAAGATGCTGACCAACGATCAAAATTTGATCGACTCTGGCCAGGACAATCTCGGCAAGACTATTGAAGTCATAATTCCCTTCAGCTACGAGGTAAAAGATATGCCAATGGTACAAACAGTCTGCAGGATTTTCGGCTATCCAGACTCCCACGCCCAAGCCGAAATCGATTCTCACAAGCCCGTTTGGACTGAGGAGGCAGCGCTTCGTGACTTGAAGGCTTACCAGCATCGCCTAAACTCTAACATAGCTGGTGCGCTTAACAGCGGCGATTTTGAAGTTGAAGAGGCCTTCGAGGATTGGAAAAAATCCGAAGCTCCTCACCTCTCACGAATGATGCTCGATATCCTCACCGCTCGTCCCGAGTTGGCCAAAACTTCAACGAGTACAGCGGACAAACCGCTTCCTACCCCTTCTCCCGCCTATGATGATGATCAGGCATATGCGGACCTGGCGCGACTCATTTCGAGTACCGACGACACGCCAATCCTAGGTTATGATAGTGCCCTCGGGATGGGCTCGGTGGGGCCTGACGATTCTAGCAGTATTCGAAGCGTCGATGAGCCCAATTATACATTCATCCCCTACGACCCTAGAGCTTTCTACAAGGCTGTTCTGCAGCAGGCTATCGTCAACGATCAGTCGCTCTCCGATCCATCGGCCCCGTACTCTCCCTTATCGAAAAGCTCTCAGGATCTCCTCCTGGAACTCGCTGTGCACTGGCGCATACCCCAATCGTCGCGATTGGTAGCACTCGTCGAAGTGTCAGTAAAGCGATTCAGCGACGGGGAAATAACTTTGGAAGACCTTGACACCGTTTTCGATATTGTCAAGTCTGAGGGCCCGGAGATGAAGAAACCTCCCCACATCACGAACTATACCGCCCCGCTGACGGCATTCAATCCCATGCACCTGACTGTCTACGATCGCTCGGTTATACTACGTACACTGCAGACTCTTCACGAAGCTCTCCTCCGCGATCTCTACAATGCCCTTGTCCAGTGCTATGAGCCGAAGCCGCCCTCGATTGCCGTTGTTATGCATGTCCTCCTTAACCATGTCGTGGATGATCCCAATTTCACGAGGACATCTGAGGAGGATGAACAATTCACCGAGGTTCTCTATGGTGGTCTTCGTCGAAAGGCCGCTGATGTCTACAGGGCCTTCCTTGATAAGGAACTGCCAGCGAACCGGGACCAGTGGGACTTTGGCCATGTCGTACGGCTCGGTCAAGCCGTCGTAAAGCTCTCGGAGAAGATTAGGAAACGCTACAGGAAGACCCCCGAGATAATGGGCGCCAACCCTCTGAGGGCTTTGGTCGAAACCATTTTCCCAAGCTTCCAGGCCGATTGCAAGGCGATTATCGAGCAAATCATGGCCTGTGCGAAGGAGCATGAAAAGGAGATCCCAATCGACGAAGGTTTTCTTCTCTACAGAGAGCTCATTGAAATTCGCCGAATCCAAACGGACACTCTACCCTCGCAATCCTTTGCATTCGATATCGAGGACTTGCTGGTTAGTTTTGTATGGAGGTGGATCGATGTCGTCGGTGACAAGGTCGACGAGAATGTCGAGACTGCCTTTCGACAGGACAAGTTCCAAGTCAGGACCGACTCGCCTGAGCAGACGGCCCCTGATTCCCAGCGACACAGCCTGTCCATTATCGATGTCTTTACACTTTTCAACCAGACGGCGAATCAGGTTTTCCAGCTTGAGTGGAGCAACGAAGTCCACTACGCCAGATTCATGACTGCCCTTGCGCGGGTGTTTGCGAACGGTATCGGCCGATATTGCGAGCTGGTGTGGGAGCAATTTGCGAAGGAGATGGACCGGCCGAGCGCCCAGGAGATCGCGGCGGCTTCCATGACTGCGCAAGAGAAGTTCCTCCAGTATGCTAAAGATGCTTGGAATAATAAGGAGAGGATTGAGCCGTTCCAGTTCTACCCCGAGGTATGTCCTTAATGATGCCCCCCTCTATCTGCTTTTCATCTCGGGTTTGGGCGGGGAAGAGCATGGTGAAATGTTTCTAGTCGTGCAGTACGCTAACATGACCCCCGTTTAGTCTTTTGTAAAATTGAACAATATCGAGTTTGCCATGCAGGAGTTAGATAAACTCGAAAAGGCGATGAATGTAGACGCCTGTGCAGCGCTTTTGGAAAAGGTGGATGGGCCTAAGAGGCACCTTCGAAAGCCCACCAAGTACGTCTTCACTGTCAAGATCATCGAAGCGGAGGATCTCAAAGCCTGCGACGCGAACGGCTACAGCGACCCATATGTGGTGCTCGGTGACGAGTATCAGAAGCGCCTCGCCAAAACGAGGATTATCTACAGGAATCTGAATCCACGATGGGATGAGTCCGTCGATATCACCGTTCAGGGCCCTCTCAATCTCATCGCCACTATTTGGGACTATGATACGTTCGGGGACCACGACTTTGTCGGGAGGACATCGCTTAAGCTGGACCCACTCCACTTCAGTGATTACCTGCCCCGTGAGTTCTGGCTGGACCTTGACACTCAAGGCCGACTTCTGGTGCGCGTCAGCATGGAGGGCGAGAGGGATGACATCCAATTCTCCTTCGGAAAGGCCTTCCGACATTTGAAGCGAACAGAGCGAGACATGGTCCGCAAGATTACTGGAAAGGTGATAACGTTCCACCCCTCCTCCCTCCTCTACACTGCCTTTTCTTGATGTCTCTAGTGGTACTAACAGGCATGTGCGCAATACAGCTTACATCCTATATTGACGCGACACTCTCACGAGAGACCCTTCGTAACCTAGCAAAAACTGGAGGTATTGGCGCATCGGTTACGAGCCTCTGGAAGAAGCGCGTATCTGAGGTCCCGGCCCTTAGACGTGAAGATATAGAAGGTGCACTGGAGATGCTTCTCGAGTACTTTAACGATAATTTCGCTATCATGAAGCTGACCCTAACCGACGCGACCATGATTGCCGTCATGACCCGGCTGTGGAAGGAAGTTCTCATGGCCATCGAAGCCCTTCTTGTTCCGCCCCTTTCGGACAAGCCATCGACTCAGAAGCCGCTCAACCAACGTGAGCTCGATATTGTGTACCAGTGGTTGCAGATTCTCCTTGAGTTCTTCAATGCCAGGGACGCGCAGAGCGGCGAGCAGTTGGGAGTTCCGATTGACGTTTTGAAGTCGCCTAAGTGGCATGAGCTGGCATCACTCAACTTCTTCTATAACGAGGATACTAACAATTTGATTCGGGAGTCGGAGAGGATGGCAGCCGCCACAGCGCAGCGGGCCCAAGCAATGATACGGCAACAGGCACACTCTAGCCACCGCCTCTCGGCGCCGGCTTCGCTCGGTGCTTCGTTTGGTGGAGCTGGAGCGTTTGCTAGCATGGGCACGATTCGACGCGGCAAGAGCATCATGATGAGCCGCAACCTCGGTACGATGAGAAAGGCGAAGGAGGAGCGGCGCAAGGACGCACAGGCGGACCCTAACGATGATATGATCCTCCGCATTCTCCGCATGCGTCCCGAAGCGGCGGGTTATCTCAAGGACCGGCACCGACAGAAGGAGCGGCAGGCGGCTGCTTCGGCCGCTGCCCTCATTGTTAAGAACAGTGTCGGGCAGGGTTGGAATGCTGGCGGCGGAGGTCCCTCGAGTTTTGGTAGGAACAACCTCCCACTTCGGTAAGGGCTACGAAGTTTCGTGAATCAAAACGGCACTTTGTCCCACGTTTTCATGTTATAGGGAGGCAGACGATGATTACTCCCTTTTTTTTTTTTTCTATTTTGTTTTTGTGGAAGACTTTTGAACCGGGCTGGACTTACGACAGTTCTAGGCCAGAAAGGGAATGAAGCCAAGATGATATATAACCCAAAAAGAGGCATGTGTTGCCTCGGATTTGTACGAGTCTAGCATCCTACTCAAATCCTTTAAGGAATCTGTTGGAGTCTGGGATGAGGGAGTTTGGCCGGAGGTTTTTTGCAAGGTAGTTCCCATACGACTAATGACTACGGATACCCATTTCAATGGAGCATGCCCACAACAATACATCTCGTCCGTTTGTGACAAGCCTTGAAGCAAGAAGTTCCCTGAGGACACCCTCTAACGTCCTGTTTATGTGTGCCCCGCCGGACTAGACAGGCTTGGCTAAAGGGGCGCTTTTGGTAGCTCAAAACGTTATGGACACATCAATGCCAGGCAGTGTTCTCGAAGGCCGTAGTGAAGGTTCCCTGGAGGCAGCAATTTATCGACGGGATGAACTAAGTAGTGGTGACAGCACTCGTCCCCAACCCGGTGGATATTACCGCCCAGCACGGTTCTGTTTTTTTTCTTCGATGAGGCGAAAGGCCTAAAGTTTCTCTCCGCCTTCCACCAAACCGCGTTCGAGAAGCCAAACCGGATGACGCAGAGGCTCGTAAATTCAGAGCTACCAGGAGCCTAAACTCGGAGATCGTCGTCCAAAGTCGGTTGTGTAAGTGGCCCTCGTGGGGATTTCCCCTGGTGTTCTGCGCAATGCAAATATGTACACGACCGGGATGTGGAGGAACTCTGTCACCCTGATAATTCAACCAGCTGTTGCCTGGAATTGTACGCATATTTACATCAATGTTTACACCAAGGTACAAGTGATGTGGTGTATTTTCCGATAAACTTGCTTCTCCAGGGCCCCCCAAAACTCTTTTCTTCTTTTGATTTTCCCGCTTCTTAGAGTAAAGTTGCCTCCTGCGCGTACAAGTTGAGACATCTTGGAGCTGGCATCAAGCATTATTACTTCACCATCACATCTTAGACTTCATACATGAGTTTAATTTGGAATCCTTTATTGGAGTTCCGCCTCTTGATTGGCCTACCTGCTCTTTCGTGGGGGGATTATCTTGACCGGCTTAAACAGCTGAACCCAGCACCGTGGTTTCCCGCATCTCGATCTCTTTTTCTGCCGGGTTTGCCGCCGCTGGATGGAAACTTGGAAGGAGAAACTTCCTGTGGCTCTCTTCATTCCGCGCTGTTATCTGATCTGCCTCGAGTCCCTCGTATCTTTCAATAGCCTCGAGGTGAATCGCGATTGACAGAACTTAAAAGAGAAAAAGGTTTACGTGTAGAATACATTTAATTTGAATATTCTCCTCTGGCTGGAGGGTATGTAGAGCTGTACTTCGTACTTCGTACCCGAAATGAATGGAGGTGTTTCGTACAGTATCGCCGGGTGTTGGAGGAACAACAAGGGTCCAATAACCATAAAGTACACCACAAGCCTTGCCGGGTCCGATTTGACGCACCGGCTGCGTATCAATTTCATCAATAATGTACTTCGTACGAAGTAAACTGACCAGATTGATTGTGGAATCGAAGAAGCCGTTATATGAGAATTGCGCTATTACAAACGATGAAGTCCTTGGAGTGTGAGAGTAGCAGTCTCGAGGAGAAACCACCAACAGCTCCTTCGGCCCTATCTATCAACATCACTGTGATCCTTGCTGTCAGCTCGACTTGGGAGTTTAGGACCCCCGTTCCACCACTCTGGAACCTTGGAACCACTCAAAGCCAGCCCACCAGTCCGTGTTAAAGCCGATACTCCGGCTCCCCCTTCCGCCTCGAAGTAATATGGGAGTTTCCACAGTACCTTAAAAAATTGGGTTCAGATGGCGCATCTACAACCATGATTTACTCCTTCGTACATATGTACGAAGTATAGAAACTTCAGATGCATCATTGATCCGCGAACGCCGCCACAGTACTTCGTACATCTCCCCAATCTTCTTCTGCGACAAGAGGGGGGCGGCTTCTTGGTGCCCGTGTTAGATGCATCATGGCCGTTCTGTCAGAAGGCTCTGAGTCTTGGTGGCTAGTATTATCAGAGAACCAGGGAAATGGGAGGGGGCGAAAAAAAAGTAAGTGCGCTCAATCATATTGCTTTGGAAAAGACACGACGATTGGATGTATCATGCCGGCGAGAGCTTGGTAATGGCTTAGTCGCATCTGTAAATGCCCAAATGCACGCAACGTTGAGGGCCGATATCAAGACAGGTTCGGTTGCGAGCGCCATGGCTAGAGGCTGGAAACTGAGGCTTGTTGGACGAGAGGATGAGGAAACCAGACCGGGCTGAGGTTTGGCCAAACTGGGCCTCCTTCCCCTTTAGAGCCTATATATAATATAGATACATATTTGGGGACTTTTTCTCATGGCAAACACTCCCGATAGTGTCTCCAATGGATAGGGTCAGCTGTGGCCTTGACCAAGGCTGCGCCAGCAATCGTACCTTTTGAACCCCCATCCCTGTGTTTTTATAATATCAATCAATGATAATACACTAGTCCCAAGGGTCTATTCTCCGATTGGGGTCTCCAACAACCAGGGGCAGTCGGGATCTCATTGCGAACCAGGCCTCGCACTTTACTTTGCAAAGCGTACGAAGTACTTCATCGTTACCTCCTAACGGTTCCGGTCTTGATGCCTATTGATTAAAATCCGGGTGCATCTGGGTGGCTTCCATAAATACAGATCTTTGATGATCTTGAGCGAGACAAAACGTCGAGTTGGTAATGCAGGAAGCAACAGGCGGAGAAACGTTCGTATTCAAGTACTCCGTAATAATACTTTGTACTTTGTACAATTGCCAGACTCTCCGCTCCACACAAACACTCCACACCAACGCTGCATCAAATCCAAGACTGCAAAAACTGGGCTTCAATTGACATTTGACAATGTCATTGTCACACGTCTCCAGCCAAGCCTTGGTCTCACACCAGTGACGTCAATGGCATTGGGGGTTGCACCACTGGGATTGGACGGTCCACTTAGAGTAGCGCTACGGGAAAGGAAGGGGGCAATCTACACAGTGCATCATCCTTTGGGGCAATGATTGCCGATTGTATCGAACGGATCGCCAAATAAACTACTGTGCGTTCTGAGCTCTCTGAAACGAGGGCGGGTCCATCTGCACTCATCTCATCCCCCCCCCCCCCCCCCCGAAAGTACGGAGTAAGGCTCAGCGGTGTACAAGTGTACTTGTACCACTACCAGCATGCGAGATTCGAAAAACGATTGCCGCTCTTGCTCCTCCGCATGGCATGTGGCGATGTTGAGAGAGTGCGCTGCTACCAAAGTCGACAAAATCGCCAAAATCACACGACAAAATGTTGAACCTCAGTGGCATGGTTGTGGCGGCGTCGGGAAATGGACAACCGAGATATCAACATGGAAGAAGGCAAAGATCCCGAAGCAGGCAACGAGTTGCGGGAGGGGGGAAGACGTGGATGGAGTAAAACAACAATCAAAGATTGACCAGCCAAACCGCAGGCATTCGTACAAGGTCTTACTTCGTACATGTAATGTAGGTGTCTGCACTTGAAGCTCTGCAGCCTGTACGACTTCGAGTCTTGATGCAGCGAGTGAGAAATGGCACAGGAAATGTGATATGCGATCTAGTCAGAAGTGTCCAGCACATCGCGCCAATTCAGGGCTAAAAACGAGCATCTCAAATACTTGAATCTTGAATCGTATGCGAGGCTGGAGTCTGTCCCTCTGTTATGCTTCTTAAACTGCCAAGCCAATGGACCCCATGGACGTTTGACAAGACGAGCAATGATCAATTGATGTGTTGTTTGCGATGAGATGGGCTTCGGCTAGACGTGGTGCATTGAAAGAGTGCAGTCCCACCACATCGCTCTCCCCAAGTCCAGGCTGCGAATCATCCCCAGGCAGGACGGAGAATAGCTATTTAAAACTGCAAGCGGTGATACTGTGATATGAGGAAGAACGATACATGCGCAATTCATTGGGGGAAAACTGGCCATCTTGCTCTTCTTCCTCGTCTTGTTTTCCTCCTCGGAACTTGGGGGTTCGAATGGTACCTCCATTTCTTAAAGCGCGTACTGTCCCCCACCGCCTTCCTATTTCCACGCCTCTCAGGAAGTAGCGCGACGCCGATCATGGTCGAAAACCTGGGGATGAACACGGGACTTCAAGCGTGAAGTGTACCTGAACCTCGAGTGCATGCGCTAGACCGGCTGCATCTGTTAACTGTCACTGTGCGAGATTCATCAATGTCACTCCCACGAGTCCCAAAGAATCCCCCGCTGCCTCCAATCGCCGAAGCCGCCAAGGGTAACGGCATCCGTGCTGGGCTTGGCTTCAAGACCTTGGGACCTTGAGACCAAAATCGAAACGCCCATCCTCGTGACACCAACGAAGTAATATAAGTCCTCACGGAGAGCGCCCAGCCGTGCTACCGCTAGTGATACAACTTCGTAAGGGCGGTTCCTGCTACTGACCGATTCATACACTAGCCCAAAGTTGCGGGCTGAACGGCATTTTTTTAGGTCGTGATTACTCGGCATTCGGAGGGCCAAGAGATACCTGACAAGCGACGATACGACACCACTTCGCAGTCTCTCGTATGCACTTCTCTGTTCTGCGGAGGGGAACGGATGCGGCGCAGAGGGTCCCCAACGTTGGCTGACTGCAATTTGTATGCGCTGCAGCAGCCCCCCCCCACCTCGTTTTCATTAAGGTCTCAGCTATCTCACTCGCTCTTTACTTTTGTACAGACCCGACCTACTTTGTAGTCGACGCGTGCTACGATGCTATGCCGCCCTATATAAGCCAGACTATCGATCCCAAGCCGGGAACCATCGGACGAAGTACAGAACTGTAGGAGGTAGTAGGTGATCAGCTTGATGGGGAGGAAGATGGGTATGGTCGGTGGACAGTGAAGAGAGGACTTGCTCTTGAGCTAACTGCGAATACTCCCGAGGCGGAAGCGCGTCGGTTTTTCCTGGATTTGTCTCTTCAGCGAGATTTAGGGATACGCCCACGTCCCAATTTATATGGTCCACTTAGACCTCAATACTTGTACGCAGTAAGCGCATTAATACCTCTGGGCTCTAGCCGTTCGAAGAGAGGCTCGGAGAGCTGGGCTCGTTCCGGCTAAACCAACGCCTCGATGGGTTTCCCAGGTTAGGATGAAGGCTCCGCCCAGGCTTTAAAGTGCTCTTACATCGTACAAGTAGTACTTGTACACAATGTGATGTCACCCCGTTCACTGGTTCACTTTGAGAAATGAAGGTCAGTTGGCTTGTATCACCCGCACGTTGTCTTGAGATCTTCCAAGTTCGCTTCTCATCACCGACTGCCCCTGTGCGTACTCAGCATGGTGTTGGAGCACAATGCATTGGATTGTGTCCTCCTCTTCTTACCCCTTCTGTCATTAATTGAGCCCATCTCTCAACTTCTCGGGTGACTCGAGAAGCATTCGTAAACTAAACGAAGTATCGTACTAGTCTGAAGTATGTACACTACAAGTACGAGACAGTCCAAGCACGAAGCACGGAGTACAAAGTACACTTTCGTGTGAGGCCTTGGCCTGAACTACCTAAAACTACCTAACCCCACTAAAATTTGAGGAATCGGATGCCAGGCGGATTGGCAGTTGTGGGTAGAGAAAGCCAAGTCGTCTGGTTAGTTGGTACTTTTCTTTCCTTTTTTTTCTCCTCTCTCTCTTTTTTGTACTTCGTATGTTATTTCTTGTTTTTCTCTCCCTCCACCTTTCCCTCTTTTTGGGCTTCCTGCGTGATCATTGGTCCCCTTTCCCTTGTCCCTTTCCCCCTTGCCCCAATCCCTTGGACCTGCCTGACTATGCTCCCCTCCTTCCTCACTTAACGAGCCCTGATTGACCCTCTTCGTCCTTGAACTTTGCCCCATGTTCGGTACTTGTAGTCGCCTACCGACCATCTTCCACTGTCTGTTGCGACACGCCTTCCAATTTCTCCATTCTAACCTTCGAACCTCGACAATTCGTAGGTGGGAGGAGAATGAAACCTTCGCTTTACTTCTTTTTGTATTAACCACTTGGTCCTTTTGCATACAATTGTGTCTATCATTTATGCCTTTGCCTCGAACTCGTTGGAAGCAAATCCAACAAGCAGCGCCGCCAATTCCCCCCGCCCCCTCGCCCCTCAAGTGCACCCGCTGCTAGCATGTCACCTAGCCTGACTCTTTTATTGTGCTGAAACGGGTACAAGGTCGGATTGATCGATTCTGTCTCTCCATCCCCCAGCAAATCCAGACAACAAAACACGACGACACGCCTCTTCATTCTTCCTCGAATTACGAGCCGCTTTCGAGTCCCGACGCCCCCTTTCCCTCCTTAGATTTCGCCGTATATCGCTATTTTCTAGGTGCTTCGATTGAATCTTCCAACGCCGTCTTCATCGGCGCCATGGTCGACGACGGCGCGTTAGCCGCCGCTGCGGCCTTCGTCCAATCGTTGGCTATTGACAGTAGCCATCTCGACCCTCTTCCATCCGATTATGAATATGACTTCAAGCTCCCCGGCCGCGAGACACCCGGGAAGCGTGCCCTCGAGCAAGAGCTAGCCAAAGTAGCAATTAGAATCCAACTACTAGAAGATCGGGCTCGCGCCGCATCCGCGTTCCCCGACACCCCAAATGAGACTTCAGACTCCGTCTTTGGCGATGATTCGGGTTCCTCGCTATCGACAAGCAGTCGGCCTCCCAGGCCCGTCGACTGCAAACAAGGTAGCTCGGACGATTCCTGCATTATGGCTGGCCAGCTGACCGAAGATGCCCTCGAAGGCTTGCAAGGTTTGCAAGAGCATGTCAAGGACCAGTCGAAGCTGATCCTTCACCAACGTCAAGAACTCGACGGCATCGGTGCCAAGTTGTCGGAGCAGAAGCAAATGACCGAAAAGGCCATCGCCGCCATTGAGCGGGAGCGTGTCGCGGCTCTCGAACGGGAACTATGGAAACATCAAAAGGCCAATGAGGCCTTCCAAAAGGCACTCCGAGAGATTGGCGAAATCGTTACTGCCGTGGCCCGCGGAGACCTTTCGAAGAAGGTTCGCATGAACTCGGTAGAGATGGACCCCGAAATCACCACCTTCAAGCGAACTATCAATACCATGATGGACCAACTGCAAGTCTTCGCTAGCGAAGTATCGAGAGTTGCGCGAGAGGTCGGAACCGAGGGCTTACTTGGCGGACAAGCCCGTATCGATGGTGTCGACGGCACCTGGAAGGAGCTTACAGATAATGGTACGAAACATGCCCTCATTTTCCTTTGGGCGGTATATCTTTATGTGCCGGTGTTGTGGGATGATCATACTGACAAGAGCTTGTAGTGAATGTCATGGCCCAGAACCTCACAGACCAAGGTATGTTTACTTCTTTTAAAACCTCTCCCCTTGACTGCTAATCCACTCCCGCCTTACTTTCTTCTGCGATGCAAGTTAAAACCAACAACCCCCCTTCGTTGTTTAGTGCGAGAGATTGCATCCGTTACCACGGCTGTCGCCCACGGTGACTTGACAAAGAAGATCGAGCGACCCGCGAAGGGAGAAATTCTTCAACTCCAACAAACGATTAATACCATGGTGGATCAACTGAGGACCTTTGCTGCCGAAGTCACTCGCGTCGCCCGTGATGTCGGAACGGAAGGTATGCTGGGAGGTCAGGCTGATGTCGAGGGTGTGAAGGGCATGTGGAACGACTTGACTGTTAATGTCAACGCTATGGCCAACAACCTGACGACACAAGTTCGAGATATCATCAATGTCACTACCGCCGTCGCTAAGGGAGATCTGACGCAAAAGGTGCAAGCCGATTGCCGAGGCGAAATCTTCGAACTCAAGTCCACTATCAACTCCATGGTAGACCAACTGCAGCAATTCGCACGAGAAGTGACAAAGATCGCCTGGGAGGTCGGTACCGAAGGTCGACTCGGTGGTCAAGCCACCGTCCACGACGTCGAAGGTACCTGGAGGGATCTAACGGAAAACGTCAACGGCATGGCCATGAACCTGACAACTCAAGTGCGAGAAATCGCAAATGTTACGTCTGCCGTCGCAAAGGGTGACCTTTCAAAGAAGATTTCCGTTCCCGTGAAGGGAGAGATTCTGGACCTGAAGAACACTATCAACACCATGGTGGACCGTCTCGGCACCTTCGCCTTCGAGGTCAGCAAAGTCGCTAGAGAAGTAGGCACGGATGGTACTCTCGGTGGTCAGGCCCAGGTCGAGAATGTCGAGGGTAAATGGAAGGATCTTACCGAAAACGTCAACACCATGGCTTCCAATTTAACGGTTCAGGTAAGAAGCCAATGTTTAAAGTCGCATTACAATCGAGGCATTGGTTTTTAACTGTTATGGTTCTCTAGGTCCGAAGCATTTCCGAAGTCACGCAGGCTATTGCCAATGGCGATATGAGCCGAAAGATTAAGGTTGAAGCCCAGGGTGAAATCCAAGTCTTGAAGCAGACCATCAACGACATGGTCGATCGTCTTTCCAATTTCTGTAACGAAGTCCAAAGAGTCGCAAAGGATGTCGGTGTTGACGGCAAGATGGGTGCCCAGGCTAATATCCTCGGTCTGGAGGGTCGATGGAAGGAGATCACCACGGACGTAAATACCATGGCTAGCAATCTGGTAAGATCCCACATACCCTACTTAGTGAAGATGCCAGATGAACTTGACTGCCCGTGCGCGGAATAGGGCCCATTGCTGACACACAGGCTGCTATTAGACAACGCAAGTGCGAGCCTTCTCTGACATTACAAACCTTGCTACCGACGGCGATTTTACAAAGCTTGTTGATGTCGAAGCCTCTGGAGAGATGGACGAGCTCAAGAGGAAGATCAACTTGATGGTATCAAAACTTCGAGAAAGTATCCAACGTAATACCCAGGCCAGGGAGGCTGCTGAGTTGGCCAACAAGACGAAATCCGAATTCCTGGCGAACATGTCCCACGAGATCCGAACACCAATGAACGGTATCATTGGAATGACACAGTTGACCCTTGACACCGACTTAACACAGTACCAGCGCGAGATGCTTAATATTGTCCACAATCTTGCCAACAGCTTACTAACGATTATCGACGATATCCTGGATCTTTCCAAGATCGAGGCAAGGAGGATGGTCCTTGAGGAGATTCCGTTTACCTTGCGTGGCACCGTCTTCAACGCACTCAAGACGTTAGCTGTCAAGGCGAACGAGAAGTTCTTAGATTTGACGTACAAGGTAGACAGTTCGGTACCAGACCACCTCATTGGCGATTCTTTCCGTCTACGCCAAGTTATCCTCAACCTCGTCGGGAATGCCATCAAGTTCACCGAGGAAGGCGAAGTTAGCCTCACCATCCGGAAGTATAAATCAGAAACTCGTAAGGGCGAATACATGATCGAATTTGTCGTCACAGACACGGGCATCGGTATTGCTCCAGAAAAGCTCGATCTGATCTTCGATACATTCCAACAAGCCGACGGTTCAATGACTCGAAAGTTTGGTGGAACAGGCTTGGGACTGTCTATTTCGAAGCGTCTCGTCAACCTCATGGGCGGCGACTTATGGGTGGACAGCAAGTTCGGCACCGGAAGCGAGTTCCACTTTACCTGTCGAGTCCGGGTTGCCCCCGAAGATTCGGTCTCTAGGATGGACTTCAGCCAATATCGCGGACACCAGGTTCTCTTTGTCGACAAGGCACAGACGAACTTCGGACCCAGAATCAAGGATATGTTGGAGGATATTGAACTGGTACCCGTCGTTGTGAAGTCGGAGGAGAGTCAGTCTATTTCGTCGATGAAGGGCCAGGCAAAGATGCCGTATGATGTGATACTCGTCGACTCGATAGACACCGCCCGGAACCTGCGGGCCGTCGATGACTTCAAGTACCTACCGATTGTCCTGCTTGCTCCCGTTGTTCATGTCAGCCTAAAGTCGTGCTTGGACCTCGGAATCACGTCCTACATGACGACCCCCTGCACAACGACCGACCTAGGCAATGCTATGATTCCAGCGCTAGAGAACCGTGCGACACCCTCGATTGCCGATACAACCAAGTCATTTGAAATTCTACTGGCAGAAGATAACACGGTCAATCAGCGTCTCGCGGTTAAGATCCTCGAGAACTATCATCATGTTGTTACTGTGGTGGGTAACGGTCTGGAGGCAGTCGAGGCTGTAAAGAACAGGAAATTCGATGTTATTCTCATGGACGTGCAGATGCCTATTATGGTATGGATACCTACCCTTTCCAATCCTATTCCCATTCCCATACCTACATACAGATACACTCACCCCGAAACAAAACGAAAAAGTGACGTAGACTAATCTCTTCAAACACAGGGAGGATTTGAGGCTACGGAGAAGATTCGAGATTATGAGAGAATACGAGGCGGCTATCGCACTCCAATCATTGCGCTCACGGCACACGCTATGATGGGTGACCGTGAGAAGTGCATCCAAGCACAGATGGATGAGTACCTATCAAAGCCGCTCCAGCCCACCCACTTGATCCAAACCATCTTCAAGTGCGCAACTCTAGGCTGTGAACTCCTTGAGAAGAACCGGGAACGTGAGCTCAACCGGCAGGCGGAGACGGTAGAAGCAGCGAAGCACGGACTCCCCCACAGGCCATCTCTCGAGTCGAGAGCCTTCGCATCGACGGAGTCTGCCAAGAAGGGAGTTAGTGCCGCCGCCGCTTCGGCCACTACAGATGACGCCTTGGCTAGGGTAAGACAGGCCACTGCTTCTCAAACATCGCGATTTTCGAGCAGGAATTGCTGATACTATACCCATTTAGCACTACATGCGGTCTCAGGGCAGATAGTCCCGTGCATCTCTTCTATGAGCGCCACCCTGCTCGATGAACGCCGAGGACAGCCAAGCGCTCTTACTCTCTACCTCGCCATTTTCCGGCTCAACTTTTCTCCGACGAGTGATGTCCAACAACCAATACCCCCACTCTTCAAGTTGCGTCTAGGGTCTTACACTGCTGAGGCCTGGCAACGTCTTATCTCTCGGTCATATTTAGTGTTCACTGGAAGGTGAAGCATCTGATGCGGATATACGGATGATTTTCTGGTTTAAAGCGTTGTGGGCGTCTCTATCTATATACCTAACTAACCCTTGTTTACCACGGCTTTTTCATAAGTTATCGCTTTTGGAGATTTCATTTACACGCATATCCTTGTACTTGTTTCCCCGGGAAGGGAGCGCATTTATACTACTTTTATTTTCTTCTTGTTTTGGAAATACGGGATGAAGCCTGTACTCCTTTCATCGAGCCGAGGCGCAGATCCCGACCTCGCGGAAGGAGAAGCGTGGCTTTGGAATTGACGCAAGAAGATGAGCAAAAAGGAACCCATCTTGGGCATTTCATGTTTGGATGTTTTCTTCCTCTTTTTTTTTTTTTTTCTTTTGGTTTACCTTTTTCACGTTTCATTATCCTCTACACATGTTTGTTTCTAATGTCTTTTTTCTCTTTCTTCTTGGACCGGGCTACGGGGACGGTGGATAAGGTGTTTTGGTTGTTGATTTGAGCTTCTGCGACGTACCACGTTCGGGATATTATTTTTCTTTGCTAAAGAGCGAAAATTGGCAAATGAAAACAGCTAATTCATCTGATACTTTTTTTTTACATTTCTTACTTCTCTGATCTTGGTATGTAGGATATGTGCATTGTCACTATTGTTGGTTTTTTTAACCCCTTTTCAATCCTCAAAGCGATATGCGAATGAGGCGATTCGGCTTCAGAGTACCGAGGAGGGAGCATTTAGCTATCGACCAAGACACTGGGATAGAGGTTGACAGGGTTCCCAAGAGACCGAGCAAGGCTCTCTTGACTCGTTTCTTTGCCAGCTGTTGTCTGTTAGGCGGAGCTGGTCGAATTCCCAACGACAAGAAGTCAAGATATGCATGTATGGTAGCCCTCCATAGCAATCCCTTGTCATTTCCTATAAAACCAAGTGCGTTTCGCTTGGTGAGTCTCGACCAAGAGAGAAATCCATGAAAGAAGTCTAGAACTAGCACGAAATAAGCAAAGATGTATGAGACGTCAAAGCTGAATCCCCCACCACGCCGGGGCATGCTACTGCTTCCTCTCCTCCTTCGCTAATGAGTCGGCAGGGGGCGCAGGTCCGTCAACAACACCCTGGTCGGAATTCGCGACCTTCTCCTCGGCATCGGGGATCTCGGCGGTGGCGAGGATGGCATCTAGTTTGGACTCTAGGGCGGTTAAGCTAGCCTCGAGCAGGGACGCTGTTTGCTCGCCTCTATAGAAAACCCCCCCGTCACCGGCGTGTTAGTGTACCTGGTACGTTTTTATTCGGGGGAGGGTATGGAGGTAAGGTATGGACTTGAGAAAGGACGGTATGGCGGATGGAGGAAGGGCATATGAAGTGCGGAGTGGAGCTGTTTCGCGCAGTGACCAGGAGGTGATGATAGAGTTGAGAACGCCAGGGAGAAACGAAGGCTTGGCAATCGTCACTTTGGACAAGGGTCCCCGGGGGGGGGGGGGGGGGGGGGGGGGGGGACCGGCACCAAGACCGGCACAGGGGGGGGAAGGGAAGGGCACGAAAAGGGAAAAGAAAAAGAACGGAGAATCAATACCTCGCGATATCTTCGAATGCCTGTAGTTTATCAGAATCTCAGCATCAGTGAAAAGTACATCGGATAGCAGCTCTTGGCTTGCATTCTGTGATAAGGGCCAATGGAGGCGATCAATGAGTGCAGTGGGAACGGGAAAGCCTCCCCGGGCTCCGCAGCGGGGTCCGATGGTCCATCCCATCAAGAGCGCCTCGTTGATGCCATCACCGAAGCAAGGGGAACTGGAAATAACACAGGGATCTTCCTGTCACGGGGGCTGGGTGTAGCTTCTGGAGTGAAGCAGATGAGGTGGAGACGGGGGATCGGATGGAAGAGCCCGAGTAGTCGCTGGGAGGAGGGAACAACAGAAAGAAATTCGAGATGCAACAACGATAACGTACTCGTTTCAGCTCACTCGTTACGTAGGCTGTAGGGTCCGCGGTCGGCGGTATCTCCGGGTTGCTCGACGAGACTGGGGGTACATCGTTGGACTCGTTGTTGGGCGCCATTATTGACAGGAAAAAGGGACACAAAAGAAATGTGTTGCTTGCAAAGGACTCACACAGCGCGGTAGTACAGCAGGGGGAAGGGTCTTGGTGATATTAGGACTTGGGAAATGCCAATCAGTATTACTTTGTAGAGTCAGATCGAGAATCAAGAACAGGATGCGACTGTGGTAATAATGAGTGACATCAGGGAAAATAGCACAAGGCAGCCTGGCCAGTCGGGGCAGTGTGGTGTGTGTCGCACGGGAGGGGAATTGTACAGTAGATTCAAATGTTACCTTGCCAGCCTGGCGGGGGAGCTTCTAGCACGTACATATGTAGGTGGTCGCGAAATAGCCTGGCAGCCTAGCTTGTGGCGGTGTATTTTGAGGGTACCAATTCCAACCAGGAGCATGGGAATCCCGACCAAGGTTAGATCAGATGAATTGAGGGAACTGAGGGAACTGATGGACCAGGAACTTGGCAGAGTCCCGATCGCTTGTCTATTGTTTCTGAATGGATCAATCAATACGTAATGGATTTGATCGAGATCCTTGATTGATGGTGTTTCTTTCCTTGTTTCCTTCCCCCCTCTCCAAGTTGAGAAGTATTCTCTTATTCTCTACTTCGTACGGAGGTCAAGATCTAACAAGGTCAAGATCTGACAACTCGAAAGGTTGACTTGCAGTTCGAGAATGACGAAGTCGCCAGAAATGGTTTCAAAGGCGTGAAGTCGGTGAGTCAAGTGTGATGGGCCATCAAAATCAAGATGTGACTTGGACAATCCAGCGAGACACCAATATTAGTCATCCTGATTGCAGCACAACAGTTGCACATCGACGACATCAATATTTGTGAGTCCAGGACCAGATGCTGCCTAGGGCTGATCTTCAATAGATACTAGGTGCAGAATCAACTTTGTTTTTCACCAACGCCCCGCATCATGATATATCTGCTGCCGCCTCGATTGTCTTGACTTTTGCGGTTCCTCAATCACACCGGGATCGACAACTCGGCATCAACGAGGTGTGGGATGGAGGAGGTGGACATCTGCATCAACGTTATGGATGAGTTGGTTGCAGCCATGCATGCAACCCGACGGTCACTCTCTCCAGGTTTCTAAATGGTGTAGTGTACGAAGTACTTCGTAGTACATCACCAAACTGATGTACACAGGTATATATATATATCTCTGCGAATAAAGTGTATCACACTTAATCAACGGGCAAATGGACGGTTATCAGTATCAAATGGGTAGCTCGGCGAGGTACACTCTCATGCCTCACGCTCTCCTACACGAGTAAGAAACATTCGTCCAGCATCAATCTGATGACACAGCTTCATTGTCGGGGACGAGGAGAGTGGGACGTCAAATGGTACACCCGTGGTGGACATGCGAAGACGCCACTGCCTTGCGAGTCACCCTTTGCATGGTATACTTCGTACGACGAAGTATACCCTGGGGATTACCTGGTACCTTTAGCGATGAGCGAGTGGGCATCGGCACCGGCACCGGCATCGTGATGAGTGGATTCAAATAGCCATCCGTTGGCCGAATCGAATGAAGCTGCAAAGGGCCTGGGAACTTGGGGAGTGGTCTCTAGCATGATGCGGCCAGACTACAATTGTGCCGCAAGCTCAGGGACTCTACCCCAGCAGCCCAGATCAAGTGCGCACGCACAGGTGCTTTACCGCCGCTATAGCAGGTGGTCGCTCGGGAGACTTTTTTAGCACCTCATGCTATACTGCGTCCGGTATAGTGTAGGACCAAGAAACATCCAGTTTACACGGCATTGGTAGTATAGATCTTAGATCCTATGTGATATCTCACAAGGAGGCTTTTTACCTGGTATTTTTGACTTCGTACCAAGGTATTAATACGAGGGTGGTTTACGTTGGCATTATCGAGCAAGAATAGGAGTATAAATCTAGAATTGTGCCATCAAATGCCCTCACGATAGTCGTGCCGTCAAGACTTCCAGGTCGCTCTTGATCCAACCAACTACGAAGTACATAACTGCACAACTACTGGAGTAAAGTACCATGGCGGCCTGGAGCATACTCCATGCCGAGGGCCTTCTCGACTCCTCTCCGAGGAGTAACGGAAAGAAATGACGACTTCAAACACTGCTGAGCGAGTCCCCAGAAACGACGCGTAGCGGGCCGACCGTTCTGACACGTGGAATAGATCCCTGCAACCCTCGATCATAGTTAGTAGCATCATAGCGTCAGGATATTGATGTTCACATACGAAGTACACTTGATCAATAACGTGGACAAAGATTCATGCACCTCTACATTCGATATCAGCATGCATCTACGAAGTACACGTATATCAGTAACAAAGGCAGGATTGACGAAATATCCAGAAGCAGCATTCGCCCCAATCAGGTCAAGCTCAATTTGCTGTGACATCAATCCGGCCATCGAAATTCGCGAATCCCTTTCCCAAGGCCATGAGAACGGAGGGTCGGGGGGTTGGGGGTTGGGACCGACCCCTCCTCATGCTCTCTTCAGTGTTTCTCTCTTCTCCTTACAAAGGCCTCTCCCGCTACGGATGCTTGTGTTTTCTGAATCCCAATACCATTTCCACGGCACAGGGCAACAACTAGATGCTTCTAAAGAAAGATGACCAGAAATAGAAATAGACCCTTGTCCCGAAGGAATTCGTTTGTGGGGGGATAATGTAGTCCTGGAAGGGAGCTTGAACTATGGCCACTTCCGGCCAAGGCCAAGGACAAGGTCAACATCAATGTCAACCTCAAGATCATGAATGATCAAGCTCAAGTTCAAGGCGATTAACACAAGGTAGCAGGGTGAGCATGGACGTAGAAGATCGTTGATCGAATCAAATCGGTGCATCCGAACAACCTAGACACAGCCAGAACTGCATTGACGTATTCTTGGCAGTTAATGGCGTAGATATCATCTAAAATAGCTTGCTGCTATAACGCATTAGCTCCTAACGGTGCTTCCCGTTCGCTTGCTGCCCTTCATTCCTCAAGTATCTAGCCCGCTTATACCTACCAAGGCGTTATAGGAAGTACGGCTCCACTGCTGATCCTGTTGGGGCGCGAAGCTTGTTGAATCTTCCTAGCTCGTGACAAGGTACTTGTCGGGAGGAAGGGACAAACAAACCTAAGGAAAGACGAAAGACGGAGCTGATACACATCCAAGCGGAAGGACGATGATAAGGAGAGAAGGCATCAAACGAAGGGGGAGAGGGAGCCTTAGATTCGATGATGGGAAGGGAAAGGGAAAGGGAAAGGGTGAACAGCAATGAAACTACTGCGGCAGTCAAGAGTCGGGGAGTCGGGGAGCTGTCTCTGGTCGAATTTGATTGGCGTTGTTCGGAGCTAAGTGTTCGTCCCTGTCCCTCGTCCCTTCCTCCCTCCTTCTTCACCGGCCTCATCTTCATCTTGCCCATATCAATCTTGAGCTAGCCGCTTCACCTCACCTCCAACATCGCAAAGGGTCGCATTCCGCCCTCCTGGAGCAAGAGCCGTCCCGTTCACTAACGTGTCTTCCCTCCATTGCCTCGACCTCCACTCTTCCGGCCCACCACTCACTCCTCTACTCCTCCACTCCACTACTCAACTGCTCCGCTCCTTCACACCATCCAAAGCTAGTCTAACGTGTCATGGAATTGATCCATGTTCGAGATGGACTGTCTCTACCCAGAATCAAAGATTAGGAAACGTCGAGCCTAATGTAGGACCATTCGTACTTATTTGAGCTTCTCACACTTCACTTCTTGAACCCCCCTCGCTTGGTTTCCCCCTTCGTCTCTTCCTCCATTCTATCAACCTTGTCTCTCTCTGTATATTTGCATCTTCCTTGTCACTCTCTCACCACCCCTACTCTCGATCACTTCCTTTTTTTCTTTCCACACACGCCCTTGACTTGCTAGATATGAATCGTTTGTTTGTCTTGGCCAACAGCCCGGTCCAGCCATCCCGTTTCGATTAAGGAAAAGGACTCTCCGAGGGGGCTGTTACTCGGCCCACGCACATCTCTATCTATATATAACACCCATCGCTTTATGTCACCCCGAAGCAGTCTCCAGTCCTTTCCAGCTGATACAGACAGGGTCCTTCCAAACGCCATCACCAGGCCCTACTTACATCAAGTTATTCCTCGGGCCTTCGACCGATATATTGTTTCTGTGTCCTCCTTCTCTAGATTTCCAACGCACCCGGCTGCTTCCGAGGAGAAGCTGCGCTTGAAGAATGGTCATCTAAAGAGCACGGGACTGTTCACGGCTTAGCTTGTCTAATCACCCAAATGCCTCAGCTTCCTAAGCTATATTTCACCGTCCTGGCTAACGCGTTTCGAGAATCGACGAAGGCAGACTCGCTAGGATTGCGGTTGATATAAAAGCCCACCAACTGTTACTCGTTGCCATCACCTTTCCGCGACCGAAATCTACCGAGCGGAAGCTAAAAGGCTAGCCATCGTGACCATTATGCAAGCGCTGACAGAGATCTTTTCCGACTTGGGTATGTCCCAGTATTTGGGACCCTTCATGGAAGAAGGTTTCGACTCTTGGGATACAGTTCTTGATATTACTGAGTCAGATCTGTACGTACGGCAATACGAACTGTGGCTGTTGCGCCTGGAGAGTCTCTCGACATCGGATGGCTAACTTTATATTCTGGATATGCTACACAGCGATGCACTTGGGGTTAAGCTTGGCCACCGTCGGGTAAGTACAGATGACGAGACAAGCCTTGTCCCTCGTGTAGCCAGTCCACAAGTATGGAGGGAGAGTTGAGGTGTTCACGACGGAATCGTCATTAACCTTCGTCTGCTACTTTAGAAACTTCAACGACGAATCGCCGAAACTCGAGGCATTTCGCCCCATGCGGTACTACCGTGGACGTTGGGTCAGAACAAGGAGACTAAGCTGGATTCGTTAAGACCAGCGGCAAATGGAACAGAGCCAATTATAGATCGTGAAGGAGTTGTGGCAAAGAGGAAATATCGCAGACATCCCAAAGTGAGCTGTCCCGAGTTCCCTTTTCACCTTGACCATATAGCAGTTGTCAACCTCCAGTTACTCACGGCCTATATAGCCCGACAAAAATGCACCAGAGAAACCACCCTCGGCTTACGTGGTATTTTCTAACAGTATGTTCCCTGGGTCATGGAAATTAGAGATGGGGAAGAGGGTCGGTGTCGGGTTGCCCTTTTGCGTGGAGGTGGCGGCGTTGGCTAACACGAGGCGCCAACCCTCAGACATTCGAGAACGCCTCAAGGGGCAAACCCTATCTTTCACCGAGATCGCGAAACTGGTGGGCGAGAGCTGGAAAAGATTACCGCGCGAAGAGAAGGAGAACTTAGAAACACAGGCACAAAAGGCCAAGGAGAAGTACAGCGGAGAACTAGCAAAGTACAAGCAGACTCCCGAGTACCAGAAATACTCCCGCTACTTACAGGAGTTCAAAAAGAAACAGCAGAAACACAGCAAAGACCAAGGTAAGCATGCGCAGAGGAAGGTGGAGGCAATTTCACCACTGGGGCAGTTGACGTTGGTAGTGGGAAAGGATGCTTGGAGGCGACAGGACTCGGGTCCTGCTCGAAGCTATCATGGAGGCATAGACGACGCCGCACACCGAAGTGGAAGGAGTAGCATCAGCATTGAAAGTAACGGAGCGGGAGCCGGCAGAGCATACACGATGCGGGGCGCGTCTCCAAGCAGCTCAAGGCCCCTCCGAAGCGGATCTTCCGATACATCAGTGGAATGTTTAAGCTCCGCTGGAGGTCGGATCATCACCCCGGGAAAAGATGCCATGGCAAAGAACATTCCTATTCCTCCCCTTGCGACAACAAACGCTGGCTCACCAGAGAAAGAAGTGCCACCCAGGAATATAGAGGGATGGAACCCGCCAGCCCTCCCCTCTCTATCAGATATGTTCGATAACCAGATGACGACCCCAAGACAAGAGAGGGTCGAGTTGGGTCCGCACCTGGGAGGCCAATATAACCAAAATGGAGCCTGGGGATTCGAAACGACGATACCTACAACTGGGGCGTCTGCCGTGCGGCGTGGAACTTGGCCAAACACTGGAGGGAGCCCCGAACTATACGGTACTGGTACTGACTCAAAAAGGAACGCCGGATTCCCGATCAGGTCATTACTATCCAACAATCTCGCTCCGCCAATGTATCAATAGGTTCTTTGCGCTCTTTGCGTTTCGAACAACTACGGTTAAGCCCTGGGCTGGCCAAGCTGGCCAAGCTTAGAACCGGCTTCATCGTTGTACACTCTTATTGACAAACTTGTGTGTGGCCCTGAGGGGAGATGCGGACTCGACGGCGACGGACAAACGACGGGCAACAAAACACATACTATTTTCACCCTCGCTTTTCCAGACGGAAAACGAACTTACGAGCTTGCCTTTCCAAAACAACAAAGAATGAGGATGGAGGTATTTTATAGAAGAACATGTTCACAAGGTTCGGGAAGTTGAACACGACACGAAGCTGTAAACATGTCATTGTAACCCAAAATGCTGGAAATACTTAATTTGATTAAGGGATGTTTTTTTTTATGTATCTTGAAGAGAACTCGGCTTCGAACAGGAGGGTACCGGGCGTCTGGTCTGCTTTGTTCCATGGGGCAGAGTTTGATATCATCTGCAATACATCTCGACAAACACTAATATGGCTGCGAGATATCAAAGCCTTGACGCTTTCAAGTTAACCAACCGTAGCTTTTGACTTTCCGACTTCATGTTATCCTTCAAGTTAGAAGCGACATCGGGTATTAATCCAACAGTAAGACGAGAAGCTCTTCGGCAAGACACAAAAAAGCAATGCAATTAAAAGTCGTCTCAAATCAAACTGGTTTATACAGAGTCCAGCCTGCCCAAAACCCGAAACTCCCTGTCATCCCAAACTCGCAGCC
This sequence comes from Scedosporium dehoogii, assembly GCA_002812735.1. Taxonomy (NCBI): domain Eukaryota; kingdom Fungi; phylum Ascomycota; class Sordariomycetes; order Microascales; family Microascaceae; genus Scedosporium; species Scedosporium dehoogii. The sequence continues at coordinate 109,820 of PGIR01000112.1, forward strand.
TCGTCAGATCATGTCCCTGTCCCTGAATTTCCCCCAACCAGCTCCAGCCTGCCCCGCCCTGTCTCTATTCGCTTCTCAAATCAACACATTACTCTTTTTCGGAATATTAATCACCGCCCGCCGTAATCTCCGCTGTCCAGTCCTTCCTGATATCAAGCTCCGTCAACTCAGGAGTCTTGTCGATGACGAGTCCCTTCTCGTTGGCCAAGTGCAGCAGGCAGATGAAGCAGTAGCTCGTCGAGATGTCGTTCATGGCCTGCTTGGGATACACTGATTGGAGGTTGTTGACGACGTCGGTGAACTTGAGCGTCGCGTCGGCCGAGGCCTTTGCGTCCAAGGGGAGAGGATCGTTGGATGAGGGCGGGGGTGTTGGGAGACGGGATGAGTCGGGATCGTGGGCCTTGTTAAGATCATGTTAGTTTTTCCTTACGTCCGCATAATGAGATAAAAATAAAGAAAGAGAGAAAGAAACGTACCCGCTCGAGGCTTTCGAAGCCCATGCCCTTCCAAATCTCCTCCTTCAACCTCCTGACATCGACCTTTGTGGCCACGCGCGCATACTGCACGTACTCCGGCCTTACCCTCCTCGTCTGCGTCACCAGCATAGTCCCAAACGGCCCAGCAGTAGGGCCCATGAGCGTCTCCCCGTTAAACGCCGCGGTGAGGCCGACACCCTCCGTCATACCCGGCGCCATGTCAGCACCGGGCGAGAAGTGCTCGCGGGCGTCAGCGAACTCGAGGTCGTCGTCATCATCGTCCAAGCCACCGGCGAAGGGCAAGTCGTCCTGGAAGAAGTTGGCGTCGTAGTCACCCTGGGGTAGCGCAGTGTCCTCGGTGTTCTGGAGGGGTTCCTTGCGCTGCGCCCAGAAGGCCTCGTCCATGTCGCCCTCGGGCACGTCGTCGCGGTCTTGCTGGGCCGCTGCCGCGCCGAAGCCGTTCCCGAGTCCGAATCCGGTGCCGGCGCGGCCGAGGACGCGACGCCTACCCATGCGGGCCTTGGGCTTGAGGAAGAGGCTGAGGAGCTGCTTGGAGCTGAAGTGCTTATCGTCGGGGAGGAGGTTCCTCGTCTTGGATTTCCAGTCCTTCTTGGGCATGCAAATGGCGGAGTTGCTCGAGGCCGGGGTGTAGATGACCTCTGCGAGGACGGGGTCGAGGGGTGAGAAGAAGTCGATTTCGAAGGGCTCCTTCTCCTTGCGCGTTCGCTTGGCGTCGGTGGGCTTGTTGACGTCCTTGATCTTGCGGATACGCCAATGCTCGGCGCTCGTCCAGTTCTTCTGCAGGGCCTGGTCGAAGTAGCTGAGGATGTCTTCGTGCATCTGGTCGGGGTTCTTGCTATGGTTCATGGTGACCATGTACTCGCCAGCATCTTGGTCTAGCATCTCGAGACCTTCGCCTCCGGCAGCACCGTTTCCAGCATCATAAACGCGCATCTGGGGCTCTAGGGCGGCTTCACGAGCCCAGGCCTCTCCACCCTCACCAAAGGCAATGTCAGCCCCCAGATCGAAGGCTCCGAGACCGAGGTCATCGTCGTCGAAGCCGGGTGGATGGTCGTCATCGATAAGCATGCCGGACTTGTCACCGAAAGTTCCCAGGCCCTTATCCTGGTCCTGGCGCCAGTCCTCGGGTGCTTTGAGGAAGGGGATGTCGAGTGACCCGGAGGGGTCGCCGAGATCAAAATTCTTGAGAGATGGGCAGACATCCAGGTCATCTAGACGGCCAAGGTCGGGGATAAACCTTGCAGCGAGGCTAGCAAGATCGATCTCGACAGGGGGCTCCTCTTCCTGGGGCTGGACGGTACCCTCACGAGTGGGGGGCTCGATTCCTTCCTCGGGGATCTCGCCGTCCTCCTCCTCGGCATCGGCATCGCCCTTATTTCCCTTGCCTGCAACCCTGTCATCCGCGTCGTCACTACTGTCGAAGACAATGCGACCTTCGGAGTCGATCATGAGGTGGTTGAGTAATAAGCCCTTGGCGCCACCTTCGTCGAAATCGGCCGAGGCTTTCTTGAAGAGAGGGTCCACGGCAAACTCTAGTTCGAACTTCTTGAGTTGTAAGGAGGCGAATGACGGCGCCAAGGTCACCTCGGAACGTTGGCTCTGCATTGACCAAGTCAGCAAGCGTTTTTGATATTGGTGGCCTTCTGTAGGGTTGACTCTACCTTCTTCTTGGCCTTTTTCCTCACGGTGCCATCTTCGTCGACCTCTTCCTCGCTATCTTCAGCCTCTTCGTCTCCTTCCCGGCTCTTCTTTTTGCTGTTACTATCTGCCAATCCGCTGAGCAATTTGCCAGTTTCTGTCGCGACACTGTCTACGCGACTCGTGTAAATCTTGACACACCCATCAAGGGTGCAACTGGCCTTTTGAAAGTTAACACCGTCTCCTTCCTTTAGGAGAGACATGTCATGGAAGTAATCGATAAGGGCGAAATTCCACGAGTTCGCCGCATTAATCTTGTTATCAGTCGCCATCTTCATCCATTCCTCAAAGTTGGCCAGGATCGGCACCCTCTTCATAGGCGTGACGGCGCTCCCGCTTACCACGACATCGTCATCGTCGTCCCTGAAGGGGTGCGAACGGCCGCGGGGCGTCCGCGGATTAGAGCTGGGCGACGACGTCCCCATACTTCGTAGACTTCCCTTGCGTACCGGGGTAGCGGCAAGCTTCAGCTGGTTGATCTGGGCTTCTTGAAGCGCTTGTCGTGAGAGTAATCGGCGCGCTTTCTCTTCTGCATCGTCATTGAGGGGGATCCTGCGGGTGTTTCAGAGTCAGCATTCCAATCCCTGGTCCGTTGCCAGGTCGAAGGAGGGGGAAAACGCGGTGAAAACGTACTTGATGGGGGACTGTGTCTTGAATGGGGACGCGATCATGGATCCAGAGGCCACTCTGGAGCCCGCATTTCGAGGGCCCTGTGCTACTCGCGGCATTTTCGAGGAGAAGATATTTTGTGGTGGATCGTGAGGGAAATGGTGCGGCGTTGGGTCGCTGTTGTAGGCCCCGTCGCGTCCTCCAGCTTGCGAATTGGGGGGATTCACCGTGTGTGTGTGGATGCTCTTGCTCCTTCAATTTGTTGCTGTTGCTGGTCCGCAACGCCCAATGTAAACAAATAAAGTGAGCTGCGTTATCATCACGTGGAGATAAGATTTGCTGGAAATGTGAGGGGGGCACTGTACCGAGGTACCGGGCTAGGATGCTTGCGGTTAGGTCGGTGGAATTGTGGCTTGACCAATCAGAAGCCAGTACCTCGTAGATAGTGACGGACGGGATTGAGTGCACAGCCCCAGTCACAGTGACAAGCATTTCCGTTTCAGTTCCTTTGCATTCCTGGTACCGGGGTCAACTCATCTTGGCAAAGAGGGTCTTTTGTCGTCTGAATTCTGGGTGTGTCCAGTCAATCATGTCCACGACATTGTGTCAAAGTGAGCACCACTAACTGCCTGATCTGGACCACTGTCGTCGTCACTGACTTGATTCGGCCAGTACAATACTTCATAATCCCCTGATCTACTTTGTAGGCGTCAATTCGCCCCTTGATATCCACTCTTCCCCAACAAACAATCGATTTATATTCTTGAATTCCCCTCCCAGATGGAATTGGGATTCGGAGAGGGACTGAGCACTTCACCGACCCAGCCCTTTTCCAACCATGGCAATGGCGTCACCAAGGCCCAGATGATCTCAGCTTGTGAATAATGTCTCTTATCACTACAACTCACGGCCGTCCTCGGCCGTGGCGCCGGCTCTTTCGCCGGTCGTTCTACTCGGCATTCGCGATCGCCGCCTTTTTAATCGTTGCCTCGTCCCTTCAAGACCTTAGTTCGCCCGATTCTGGTAGCAGTCCTCAGCTGGGCCCGAGGTATGCTGAGCCAGTACAATGTCGAGACGTCCACCGCACCCCGGATGTGTGTTCCTTCGTCAAGACGAATTGCGATGATGAGCAACCGGGTCTGGTTCCTTACCTGACGTTGTATCACTGCGCCTTTGGATATGCGAGGGTTGTGGGGTTTCCGCTCCTCGTTATCTGGTTAGGCCTGCTCTTCTCCACCATTGGTATCGCCGCGAGCGACTTCTTTACGCCGAACCTCCAGACGATCGCCAGTGTACTGAACATGCCCGAGAACCTTGCCGGCGTTACCTTCCTTGCCGTGGGAAATGGTTCTCCTGACTTGTTTAGTACCGTCATGTCCATGCGATCCAACAGTGCGGCGCTAGCTGTTGGTGAACTCATCGGCGCCGCATGCTTCATCACTGCTATTGTGGCAGGGTCTATTGCAATGATTCGCGAGTTCAAGGTCGACAAGCGCAGCTTTGTGAGAGACCTACTCTTTTTCATCGTTGCCGTCTGCATTACGCTTGTGTTTCTGCTGGATGGCTACCTTCACTTATTTGAGTGTATCATCATGATCGCCTACTACGCCTTCTACGTCATCTTCGTGAGTGTCTCACATTGGTACACGACTAGACGATCTAGGCGTATCGCATTAGCGGAGAGTAGAGCCCATGCCATTGAAGAAGCTCTCCAAGCGAGTGGCCAGGGGAGATATGAGGACCAACCCGGCGCTGCAGCTCAGCTTGCTCGCGTGCAGGCGCTAGCACGCCCCTCACGCCCAGAATCAACGATTTCGATGCCTAGAATCGAAATTGAAGGCGACCAGCTGAACGAAGAGGAAGAAGAGGACGATGGAAGAATGCGCAGGGAACAAATGGCAGTCGAAATCGCCAACAACATGCGAGTCAGACAACCAACAGCTAGTCGGCGACCGACGGCGGCATTTATACGACCAAGTTTAGTGGGTGCATTGGAGTTCAACTCGGCTCTGGAGCATTTCAAGAAAGAAGGCCTTTCTTCTCCGGCACGTATCGGACACTTCCGTCGTCACTCTGTGCAGAACCTACCCAGGGCAGCGAGATTTCGATCCGATGTTCCTCCGGGGCGCGCCATTTCATTAGATACCACGTCGCGACCTTTGCGGGAGCGCGCACACTCTCATACTGGAAATGTTAGGGACGGTTCAGACACTTCTCCCTATGGCGGAGGGCTTGCCTTGCCGCCGCATGTGCGTGAAGCTAGGCAAGAACAGTTGTCCGGCTCGCCTACGCCATCACTGTCCCCATCAAGGGCAGCGAGCTCTACGAGGTCCTTCCAACTAGATGGCAACTTAGCTGTGCCCCCAATTCATCCGTTCGGTCCTAGGCAGGCCTACTTGGACACGCAGACGCCGGGCTCAGGACGTCAATCGCTGGCCCCCGAACCGTTGGTTCTACATATTCCCAGCCGTCGAAGTACAACGAGCGAACCCTCAGACACCCTAAGCCCGTTTCCCGGATATGTGGAATCTCCTATGCCAATGTCTCCGACGTCAGAGACTCCACCACCATTATTCGAGCCTCCACGTCCCGTCATCCCCGCCGATGGAGTCTTGGTTGAAGTCGATGGCGGCGTCGGCCTTATCCAACCTTACAGATGGTGGCCGCACTCTATTCTCCCCCCTCCCGAGTGTATGATGGCGACGCTATTTCCTACCTTACAGAACTGGAGAGAAAAAACCTTTGCAGACGCTTTTGTCAGCACACTCGCCGTCCCGAGTGTATTTTTCCTGTCGATCACGCTTCCGGTGGTTGACGCGAGAGACCCGGAGATTGAAGAAGCCTCCCAGTGTTCCGAGTGTGAAGAGGAAAACGAACCGAGCCGACAATCTGCGAATGGCCAGTGGGAGATGTTTCGCAGATACAGACGAAACACGGTTACTTCAAACCGGACTTTGAACTATGACCCGGCCACTCCAAGTTCGCCGCTGATCGTTGACGAAGGTGTCGCGCTGGATATGGATAGGCCCACGGTTCCGAAACCTGTGGAGACTCCAAACCTCCCACTTGATGAATCTGGACAAGGGGAGGCCCCGCCCGTGAACGCTGAAGACGCGGGTTGGAACAAATGGCTGGTCATGATTCAAACTCTAGCTGGCCCGCCATTCTCCGTGTTTATCATATCCTCTGTGCTCATGGAACAACCAGCGGAGGAGGTAGTTACCGACGTGAAATGGTCCCTGGTCGCGTCAGGCGTATTGTTCCTCATCGTCTGGTTGACCACGAGGTCGGATCGGAGGCCCAAATATTACACCCTCTTGTGCTTCCCCGGATTCCTCGTCAGTGTCTCGTGGATCGCGGTCATTGCCGGCGAGGTTGTCGGGGTCCTGAAGGCGATTGGCGTGATCTTGGGCATATCAGACGCTATCCTGGGGCTCACGGTGTTTGCTGCTGGCAATAGCGTGGGCGATTGGGTGTCTGATTACACCATCGCCCGATTGGGCTCTCCGGTCATGGCGTTGTAAGTCTATTCTTCAACTAGCTAACCCCCTTGGCCCCTTTGAGACGGCTTGTCTCACTATGACGCGCCTACCTTAAGCCTGGCGACTAACTTTAATATTTCTTTCACAGTTCGGGCTGCGTTGGAGGACCCATGCTCAACATCCTGCTCGGCGTTAGCACAGGGGGCCTCATTGGGATGGTATCCAAAGCGCGGCGCAAGCACGAGAAGCACCCCGACCAGCCAATCGTGTACAAGCCGTACAAGATCCACATCAGTGGCAGCCTCGTGGTGTCGGCAGTGACTTTGCTAATAACACTCATGGCTCTGCTAATGTTTGTGTCGTTGAACAATTGGGTCTTTAGCCGGCGGCTGGGCATAGGGTTGATTGCGCTCTGGTGCGTCAGTACCGGGGTCAATCTCGTGATTGAGATGATGGGCGTGTGGAGTGAGGTGTCGAGATGAGAGGAGCTGGTGTCGATGGGGCGAGCATGGTACCGAGCCTGGTACGTATTCTACCCTCCATCACGCATCATTACACTATATACTATAAGTATGCTACAAGTAGATTACTTTGCACAGATAGGGGGACGGAGTTCTTGTTTGCATCCTTCGCATGTTTTCTTTTTCTAGTTCAGTTGCATCTTTGATACCACGGTGCGGGGAAGGAGGATCTGGAGGTGAGAGAGAATATGGATTTCCTTGCTTTTTTATTTTATTTTGTACACTTGTTGGGGGCCTGTTGCTCTTCGAGATGTATTAAGAGGGGATTTCGATGGGCGTATACTCGTACGGAGATATATCTTTAGCTATGGCAATAGCAATGGCATTTGTCGTTTGCGTTTCTCATCACAAGAACGTTATCATGATCAATCTTGGCTCGATGCCGTTACACAGCTTACGCGTAATAGCGATCGAGACTATTCCCAAGACGCACTCGCGTACAGGTCTAAATCGACGCACCGGACACGCCGTTGCCGAGGACGGGACTAGCTCCGCAGCTCGAGCTCGAGACCAGAGGTGACGTTTTGTTTTCCTCAACAGTCGCGACGGATAGGAGAGGAGATCTGGACTCCATCCAGGTACGTCCTGGCGTGCCCCACCGACGGCTGCAAGCATCTCGCCATGGCAAAAAAGCTTGGCCTGCTGAGGGTGGGTCTAGGAGGGGAGGGGATGCCTGAATGGACTCTAACTCAGGAATGCTTGTGAAGCTGAAGTCATGCAGGTGAGAGAAAAAAGACTCCAAAAAAAGCAAGCCAAATCTGCTGCCCTCCAGAAAGCGAGAGCCCGCCGATCAATTACTTGATTTGCGGCACGAGGGATACCGTTGGAGGTCATGGGCTGGGGGATCGAAAGAGGAGGGGGAAAGGGAGCGGAGGGAGCCTGGACGATTTCGACAGTTTCGGAGGATCTAACGCGATGTGATTATCGAAAACGCCGGCATGATGAGGGAATGTACGGGCGTTTCCATCATTTTGTTAGTGTGTGTCTATTGGAGCTGAAACCGATGTGGGTTGAATCCCGCGCTAGAGCTGCGCTGGAGCTGCTTTTTCCTTTGCGGTCCTTTTTGGGGACAAGAGGGAGGGGAAATCGCTAGGCAATTGAGAACCGGCGGGGTGGATTTGTGCTCAGATTGGGCGTGCGTGGTGTGGTTGGTGGTGAGGCATTGCGGGATTATTATTGGGGAGCTATGGACTGCGCCTCTGTGGACGAGCTGAAGCTAACGTAGCTCGGGGAGCTCTAGGCCAAGGTACGTACATTGATGAAGGGCCCAAAGTGGTGAGGATCGGAGAAGACGGATATGGACGATGATGAAATGATGAGAAAGAGATGGGAGGGACTATTCGAGAGGTGTGTATAAAAGGAGTGAGGAACGCTGCGAAGATGGAGGAGAGGGAAGACCGTTGGATCAAGATCAATCTCACAATCATAAGAACTCCAGTTCCCAGTATCTCGCTATACATTCTTCTACACTCTTGCACGCCTTCATTAACTCTCACCCTTTTTCAATAAACATCCTTCACCATGAGCAACTACCTCAGGGACGCTACCAACGAGCTCTCCAACGCCTATGGCAGCGAGAACCGTACCCAGGGCCAGGGCTATGGCTCGTCCGACCTGAACACCAGTTCCGACAGCCGCAACGACAGCTCGTACGGTGACAACTCGTACGGCAGCAGCACAAGGCGCAACAACGACAACGACAACGACAACGACAACGACAATGACAGCTACGGCAACAACAACTCACGTCGCGAGGAGGGCCGCGAAAGCAGCAGCCGTCTCGGCAGCAGCAACGACTACAGCAGCCGTGCCGACCGCGACGACGACAGCAGCAACCGCTTCGGCAGCAGCGGCAACACTGGGTTCGGCTCCAGCAACGACAATGACCGCGAGCAGAACCGCTTCGGCTCCTCTACTACCGGCAGCAGCGGCTACAACAAGAGGGATGAGGACGATGACAACAACAAGACCTCCTCCTACGGCCAGTATGGCAGGTCCGACAACGACTCGAGCTCGAACCGTCGTGACAATGACAACAGCTATGGCAGCAACGAGAGCCGCGAGGAGGGCCGTGACAGCAACCGCTTCGGTGGCAATGATTCCTTCAACAAGAGCGAGCGTGAGGACCGCAACAGGCGAGACAATGATAACGACAACACCACCTCCTATGGCAGCCGCCAGGACAACGACAACGATACCAGCAGCTACGGCAACCGTCGCGACAATGACAACGACACCAGCTTCGGCAGCCGCCGTGACAACGACAATGACAACAACAACAACAACAGCAGCAGCAACACCAGCAGTGAGAGGAAGACCGGCGGCTGGCAGGATGTAGGCCGCGACGCCAAGGATGCTTACAGCAGCTTCCAGAACAAGAACAAGGAGGGCGGATCCAGCGGTGTCGACTACAAGGAGCTCGGCAGCGTTGCTCAGGGCGCTTACAAGGCGTACCAGGGCGATGAGAAGAAGAACTTGACGGATATTGGCAAGAACCTCGCTTCTGGCTTCCTCGGCAGGAAGGACTAGATTAGTATTGTGTTTATTCCCCTTGGTGTATTCAATGTTGGGTTAATGGGAACTGGGACTGGTATTGAATGTTAACTGAATTGATGAATTAATCCGTTTTTGGTTCCTAAGTTTGTGGAAACTGGTAAAAGCCTGAAAAAAATAAAAATAAAAATAAAAAAAATGGAGAGAAACAATTGAGACGGACGTAGTGTTTTCGATCTGATTGTGAGGATGGGATGAGATGAGATGATGGGGTTCTCCGACTGTGTGTCGCTTCCGGAATTGCATCTCAGAGGGGCCTTCAAGGTTCTTCCACGTGCGTGACCAAGTGGGAGATGAGAACGACCTGAGGTAATACAGAGAGAGGTACTTCATACACTCCTTTCACCTCGTATAAGTCGATATAGACTCGTTTTTCTAATAATAGTCAGCGCATCTCATAAATTGAATTACCCACTAAAGTAACTAAAGTACCCACGCCGTGTCAGATCGCTTCCGTACTCAGGTACCCCGCGACAATGAGCCAGGGGTCCTTCGAGACCCTGGTGCGGAAGGTGCCCCTCGAACCAGACATTTCGGCCTCTCACCGTGCTTGTTGCCAGTCTGTCAGTCTGCCACCTCCTTTAGCTTTGGGCAACCCCTCAAACTTGACCGCCTCTTTCCCCATTGCGACTGCCAAAAGGGGGGCCCACGATAATTATTTGAGTATCTTTCTGTCTCTTTACTCAGAGATTCTTGGGTTCTTCACCTTCTCAACATCTCTTCTCCCCCGACAACTTGACCATCTCCCAAACCACCTACGCACCTTTACGAAACTGCAAAGATGGCCTCCTTCACCCCTATTGACGAGCGCCCTCTCAAGGACACCATCTGCCTCTTCGATGTCGACGGCACCTTGACCCCGGCCCGTCTGGTATGTGCATTGTTCCCTTTGTCCTCCTTTCCCGCGAGCAGCCCCTCCATTTCCAGGTGCTGGTGCTGGTGCTGGTGCTGGTGCTGGTGTTGGTGTTGGGCAGAGAGGTTGCTCTTGACCCCACCATCGCCAAGGATCGACGTCTGCCCCGCGATCGACGTCGTTTCTCAGCGCCCAAGATAGCATCAAACCTTCAGCGTGCAAAGAAGAAAGATGCCGCAACGACAATTGATGTCCCGGATACCCTCTTCCAACCTATACCTCAATCCCACTCACAGCTAGCAAAAGCTCAATCACCTACGCTCCTAAAAAGGATAAAAAAAAATGGAACCCTCTTATAACTAACCCCTCCTCAATCCAGCCCGTCACCCCCGAAATGCTCGACCTCCTCTCCCGCCTCCGCGAAAAGTGCTCCATCGGCTTCGTCGGCGGCTCCAACCTCGCCAAGCAGCAAGAGCAGCTCGGCTCCTCCTCCGTCGACGTCACCACCATCTTCGACTGGTGCTTCGCCGAGAACGGCCTCACCGCCATCCGCCTCGGCGAGACCCTCCCCTCCAACTCCTTCATCAAGCAGGTCGGCGAGGAGCCCTACAAGGAGTTTGTCAACTTCTGCCTGCGCTACATCGCCGACCTCGACGTCCCCGTCAAGCGTGGTACCTTTGTCGAGTTCAGGAACGGCATGATTAATGTTTCGCCTGTGGGGAGGAACGCGAGCGTGCAGGAGAGGAATGATTATGAGGCTTTTGATAAGGCGAATAACATTAGGCCCAAGTTTATTGAGGCTCTTAAGGAGAAGTTTGGCCACCTCGGCCTCAAGTGAGTGGATTTTCCCCTTCTGCCTTTCTCGCTGGAAAAAAAAAATACGGGTGAAAAAAACGGCTAGTCCGTCCTCCAGTGGCTAACAATGCTTCTTCTTCCCTCAGCTACGCCATTGGCGGTCAGATCTCCTTCGACGTCTTCCCCGAGGGCTGGGACAAGACCTACTGCCTTCGACACCTCGAAAGCGAGGCCAGCGCCCCCGGCGGCGTCACCTACAAGACCATTCACTTCTTCGGCGACAAGACCTTCAAGGGTGGAAACGACTACGAGATCTACGAGGACTCCCGTACCGTTGGCCACTCCGTCACCGGCCCCGACGATACGGCGAAGATTCTCAAGGAGCTGTTTGACTTGTGAAGAAAAAGAGCTATAACAAGGCAGAGGCGTTGAAACCGGTCTATAGAGAAATAGATGAAGTAATGAATCAATGATAGAGCGCTGGCAATGAAATGACATTTTCGGGATCCGTTTAATAATAATCTGAGAGTCTTCATGTGCAAGGAAATCGCTGTTGCAGGGATTCGTCTTGTGGATTGACTTGGAAGCATAAAGGATCATTTCCAAGATGGGAGAGGATTTATCTTACTCTTCCATAGAAGGGAAGCATAAAACAAAAGCGCAAAGTGAATAGACAGCTATATTTCATGTTCTTTTTTTTTCTCCTAAAAAAAGCTTGGCGGCGGCACAATTGACTTGCGTGTAGGAAACCGGAGGTCCTGAGCTCTAGTTTCGTGGCGGAGATTAAGTATGGAACTGGATCAAAGGAGAAAACTATGTCAGATATTCCCAAACTACCGTATCGCTAGCTACATGTAAATAGACATAGATTTGACAGCTAGATAATGGAAAAAGAAAATAAGACGACTTTAGAAGAGGAAAAATTGCATAAAAGTAACCCAAATTGTATTTAAAACTTCGTTATCTCTCGCGGCTCGCTCACTCACACTCTTCCCCGACGTCATTACAGCCCCGGCACAATAACAGGTCCATACTTCGTCGTCGCCTGGAACGCCCCATCACCCTGCACGACGAAATCAACAGCAAGGCTGAGCTTCGACAGCCCATGCTGCTCGGGAGACAGAAGATGCGGCTGTCCGGGAATCTGCCCCGGGAGGATGGCTCCGGCCGCCGCAGCCACGGTATCGGGATCGTACGCCATGACGGCGACGTAGTTCCTCCTGCCCATGAGCTTCTTGAGCTCGCGCGGGGCGCCGCTGGCGTCGGTGTGGAAAATCTCCATCATGTCCTCCTTTGTGTCGGAGACTTCGTGCGTGGACTTGTGCCCGTTTTGAGGTACGTAGAGAAGCTTGTTGTTGTGGAGAAGCTTGAGGATGTAGTTGTGCTGAGGCGCCGCGACGATGGGCGACGTGATAAGCTGGTACATGGTTTTGGGGTCTGAAGGGTGCGAGGGGTCGTGGACGAGGCCGGCGCCGCAGCAGTTGACGCCGCCGGAGAGGAAGGTCATGCGCACGCCCTTGTCTTGCGCGATGGTCTGGAGCGTGCGGATAAAGTAAGTGCGTTCGAGGTCCTTGCTCGAGTGCGTCCACAGATCCTTGAGGACCTCGGCGAGATCGAGGTCGCCGAATTGGTTTAGGACGTTGCCCATGAGTCCCGACTTGCCAACGGCCTTCTTCACGTGGGAGAAGCCCTGCTGCACGACTTCTTTGCCGCCGACGACGCCGGCAACCGAACTCGTTACCTTGCCGAGGATATTGTAGCTCGTGTTCACAGCCTTCTTGCCCGTCGCCATCGCTCCTGCAAGACTCTCCACTGCCTCTAGGCGTGGGTAGATGAGAGGTACCGAGATCATCCAGATGCAGTGCTGCACGCTCGGCGGCAACGACGCTACTCTAGGGAAAATGCCCTGGTACGTCGGGCCCGCCATGACGTGCGCTTGATCTCTCTCCGATCTGCAGTCCGGGCCGATAACGGCAACGGCAGGCCCTAGGTACTTGACGAAGTGCCAGCCCTGGCCCGTGATTGTGAAAAGATCCATGTCGTTGCTCATGTTTCGGAGAATCTCGACGGTCGTGTGATGCTGGAAGAGAAGGTACATTTCAATAGCTAGCCGACCAATGTTCTTGAACATGGGAGAGCTCTGCATATAGTCGGGATAGCTACCATAGCCGTCGAAACTGTGGAGCGCATTCTGTTAGCATCATACTTCTCGGTACAATAATGGTTGGGGTGGAGCATTCGTCACTTACATGTCGTGGTCATCGATCTGGAGGATGTGAGGAATCTGCGCAAAAGCCTCCCGCAAGAAAGGCTGATCGAAATGGCTCGTGTAGTAATGGAAGTAAGCATGCGATACATCCTCCTCATGCCTCGCCGTCCACTGCGCATTCTTTCGATTCTCCTTGCCGCGCATCGCCAACCATTGCCTCAACAATGGCACCTCCTTCCACAACCGATCACCGTAGATCTGCGCGCCGAGGCCGAGCTGAACGTGGAAGCCACCACAGTCAACGTTCTTCTGCAATACGTCTTTCCACATGAAGCTGACGCCGCCGAGCTTCGATCGCTCGTTCTGAGAGGTCGTGGCCGCGAAATCGTTGCCCGAATGCGCGATGAATCGCCAGCCAAGCTCGCTGCGTCCGGCAACGACGAACTCATATCTCGTACAGCCGAGGTGAGACGTGACGGCGTAGGTCCAACGCTCGGTGCCTTGCTCGCCCATCGGAAGATCGATCTCGTATTTGTAAAAGTTCCATCGCTGGTGAGTGTGGATAACGTGGGGGATAAGCTGTCTAGGGTTGGGAGAGAGATCGACGCTGAGATGGATGTGGATCGTAGGAGGTTGCGGGGTATCCGTTACAATCATGATGCTACCATACCAAACGCCTTTCTCGATATTCATGTTGCCGTAGCGCAGGTATGGGCCAAAGTAGACTCCATTTGTTGGCTGGATCTTGTACATGTCTACACCAGCGGATGGTGGCGGGCCCGTGAAGCCCGCTGTGGGCGCAGTAGAGTTCGCAACGCTCATGATGCTCTCGGCGTATCCTCCGGGGGTGTGCGGGGGGAACATGGGAGAAGCCATTCCTTGCTTGCCCCCGAACAGAGGAGAAGCCATACCCTGCTTTCCACCATATAGGGGTGACGCCAGAGGATTTCCGTACGTAGATGCGGCAGGCGATAAGGGAGCAACGTCGTGGTGGATGGGGTTGGGTCCCTTGGGGAACTCCCATTGTGTCGCCTGGGTCGCGAGATGGATGTAGTAGTACTGGCCAGAGTTCTGGTCAAGATGGGCAATCCATCCCTCGGGAAGTGGTGGAGGTGAAGTAGGACCCGCAGCGCCTCCCGGAACCGCCGCTCCTGCGAAAGTTTGCGACGAGCTGGGAATGGCAGCTGCTGTCTGGGGTTGAGGAGGAATGCTCTCCGGTCGAGGATCGTTGGCGAAGGCGGGATGTCCAGAATTTAGGGCGGCGGCGGCGGCTGCGGCGGCGCTAGGCTGTGATACACCAAGGCCGGCTCCCGTAGCAACAGCGGCGGCAGCAACAACGGGGGCCTGCTTAGGAGGGGCGGAAGCCGCATTGTTGGGCGCGGCAGGGGCAGCCGCAGCCGCGGCCGCGGCTGCTGGCCGTTGCTTCTCGTTGGGGTAAGCGGAGCCGGCGTTCGGATTAACACTCGAGTAGGCGGGGGGTGGGGTCTTGGTGCCTAGGCGTTGGAAATCTTGCTCTAACACGCTCACTTGGAGGTTGCCGTTGCCCTCGGCGTTTGGAGGCTTGGGAGCCGGTGAGGCCACGTTCTGCGCAGGCGTGGTCGACACCGGAGCAGACCCTTGGTATACCGTAGGCGGTCCATGTGGCTGCTGATCGGGAGACTCTGTAGGTGTCCACGGACGCTGAGGCGGTCGGTGGTTTCCGTATTGCGCAAGCCTCTGCGCAGCGGCGGCACTCTGGGCCTGAAGACTTGTTAGAGTGGCGGTGCCCGATATGCCGCTAGCAGCATAGCGCGCCTCGATACCTCCGCCGGGCACTTCACCGGGCTCAACGATCGGGGTTTCCGGAGGAGGAGGTGATCCTCGACTTGCTCGGGTAGTGGAGGTACTAGCAGTGGAGGCGAAGCGGTTGACAGTATTTTCATTCGGGATGCGCAATGACTCAGGTGGCCGCGCCGCGGCGGTGGAGCTCGACGAAGCACCACCGGGAGGTGGGTAGTATTGCTTCTTGTTGAAGGGAGGGTAGTTGGCCGTGGAGCCAGGCCTCTGAGTCAGGTTATTTATCGGCTTCGCAAATAGGCCAGATTGATCGTCATCAATTGGGCTTGTCGGTAGGGGCTTCGGCGTGGCACCGCGTCGCTCGGCAAGGCCGGGGCCTTTATTCTCTAGGGGACTGGTGATGCGAGGAGAGGTGTCATTATAGGCCGAGCTCGAGGGCATAGGATAGGGCTTGACGGTGGGCCTCGGCCTGTTGCGACTACTATCATCATCATCGTCTTCGGGGTAAGGCAGAGGGAGCAGGTTTGCAGAGCTCAGCGCGCCAGGCGGGAGGAAAGCTGGTTTAGGTTTTGAGGAAGAAGAAGACGAAGAAGGCGTAGCGGAAGATGACCCAGGCGGGGGATACTTGAAACGGTCGGTGGGCTTGGGGCTCTGTGGCTTAAATATTCTCAGAGGTTCAACTGTTGGACTATCGCAATCCTCAGCTGGCGCGGGCTTACTGAGGAAGAGCTCCTCATCTGAGATTCCCCTGCTTCGCTCCATTGGGCAGGTCTTTGGGACGGGTGGATCTTATGCTCTGTTTTCTTGATGTCTTCGATGATTCTGTCCAGGTTTAACGAAACCTGTACAGATCTATCATCAGATAGAAAGCAACCGAGCAATTAGGTACGCGGGAGCTAGAGCGGGTTATTTTTGGGGTGCTGTCGCCAGACCAAAGCTGCAGAAACGGGTGTGTCTTCCTTGTTGAGCCAGATGCACGATAGCACCAGAATGAGGGGGGCGGGGTGGTGGTCGCAGAATGGGCCCCCAAGGGCCGCGTCCAAGTCGCAAGGGATAAAGGAATGGTGCAGAGACAGGAAAACGGACACAAACAACGAGGTCGTGAGTATAAACAGATGGAAGATGGAGAGATTCGATCTCGTCAAGGCATGTATTTCTATTCTGCGCAGAGTTGGGGCTTTTGGACAGAAACACTTAATATAGGGAAGCAGGAGAGGAATGGGGGAAAGAAAGCTCGCGTAGAACTCTTAGAAAGAGAAAAAAAAGAGAGACTTAAGGCGCACTTCTTTCACCTGCAGCTGCACATCAAGAAACGAGCTCGTCCAGTACCGTTCGCTGGCCCAGGTCCAGGATAACATCACAGCACAGCAGGGTGGAACCGGGCGGGTGACGAGCGGGGAGGGGACAGGGGGGAGATGGGGAGATGGGGCAGCCAGCGACGAGGGGCGCGACACGGAGGGAGCACAGAGCTTCCTTCATTGAAGCCAAGGTGAGATTGGGGGCCGATTTGATGCTCTTAGTGGCGGCATGCCAGGCAGGCCAGACCAGTCCATTGTTACTGGACAACCAACGGTGGCATCAATTTGATTGAGCCCGTCCCGCTCAATACAGATTGACTAGGAGGCCTGCAACTTCTGCAGGGAGGGGAGCTTGGTGATTGGTTCCTGAATCTGGGCGCTTAGAGATTCAATGGGCCAGCAAATGGGCGTGGTGGAACGGAACCTCGAAGCGCCCACTGGTCGAGGACTCGTCATTGAGTCCTCAAGGCCAAGACCTGCCATACTGGATCCCGTCTAGTAATATCTCCTCGGGTGCATGCGAAGTGTTTTGGCAGAAATGATTGATGAAAGGTAATGGATAAGCTGGCACTGAAGATGTTGTTGGGGGCGAAAGACGGGTGTTGCTGGCTTGGGATTTATGAGCCTCGAGCTGACGAAAAACAACTTATTGATCACTGCTGCCTCTTTCGTAGATTAGAAGATCGATGAGATGACGCAGCGTGCCCGTACGAAGTATGAAGTGGGAGTATTAGGGGGTACGTACCAAGGTGCAATTATCTCTTCTTAATCAATCGACAGTTGAGCACAGTTGAGCACAGTTGCAAGCAAAGGTTTTGTCGTGTGTGCACTATGTCAGGTACTGGGCGAAGTACTTCGTATATTCGTAGGACTCTTGACCCAAGTCGGGTCACAAGTGGGTTCGAAATAATTCAACAGTTCGAGCCAGGAAAGCCTCTCTTCCGAAAGCAAAACGCCTCAGTGGCTCCAGGACTACTCAGCGGACATAGAAATCTCGGTGCTCCAGAATTCACCGATGAATGCTCGCGTAATTCACCCAAGCCCGACTGGAACATCAAAATGACCGTTCAGCTGCTGAACGGGCATTCCCGACGCGCTTCGCACCCGAGAACCCGAGTGTCCAACTTGTTCCCCATTTCACGGTTATAAAAGCTTCGGTGAATCTCCCCCGCCACTGTCCGCCTTGCCGAACGTGCGCGAGCCTTCTTCTTCATTCGAAACTGCGAAGCACAAGTGCATGCATTCGTCATCCAATGTTTTAGCTATGCCCCACCTCGAATAGGCACCCATCCTCCCCTCCAGCTGTTCGCGTTGCAGAACGTAGGTCGAGGACGCGTGGCATCGGCGTATATCGTACCGTCCACCGAGACCTTGATACCCGTTAACCCCGTTAGCCTCAGCGAGTATTGCCCCTCCTTTTTCCTTTCCAGCAGTCGTTTTTGCCTCTGTTGCCTGCCTAGCTCGTGGTACGTATGCGCAGGTAGAGATGGCGACGCTATATTCGGTGGCAATTTGTTTGATATCTCCGAGTGACGACGACCGATCTTCACCTATCCAGATCAGATATAAAAGCCCCAGTCCGCGCGACGTCAATCCACTCTCCGTCATCTCTTCAACATCCATCATCCCTTAAACACATCTCACGACATTCAGCCTGTCTGAATTACATTTTTGTATATAACTCTCATCTACTCCATAGAGGAAAAGAAAAAAAGAGAAATACAAAGTCTTATTTCTTACCACACACCCACTGTGCCTCACTGCAATCATGGCATGGCAAGGTCAAGTCCCCGGAGCCTTCCCCAACGGTGGTGATCGCTCTTCCTACCCATTCCCGCCCCCTCCTCCATTCGGAGACTTTTTCCGCTTCATGGAATCCGGAGGTGTAGGCGAAGGAGTCGACCACGTAGGTTCCGCTCCTCGCGCCGGCCCCCAATTCCCTCCCGGCTTCCCCTTCAACAGCTATTCCCCTTGGGGTGGTCGTGGCGGTCGGGGCTGTCGTCGCCGGGGCGGTCCCTGGCGAGGAGGTCACCCCGGTCGTCGTCCCGGCTCTCGCCCGGGAGACGATGACTCCTCTTCTACGCACGACCCCCAGGACACTCCTCGAGCAGACACTCCCGAGGGGGATGACGATACTATGAAGGACGACCCCCCGGAAGTCCCTCCCGAAGACGACGAAGGCGAATGCCCTCCTCCCTACGGCGGCCCCCGCGGCCCCCATCACCACCCCCACCATGGTCCACACCGAGGAGGCCACGGTCACCATCGCGGCGGCCACCACGGACCCTTCGGTGGTCCCCACCATGGACCCTTCCCCGGCCATCATCACGGGCCTTTCCCTGGTCCTCCTCGTGGACCCCCTCACCACGGCGGTCCTCACCAATTCCCCTTCGACCCCTCCACGGTCCTTCGCAACCTAGCCCACCACCCCTTCGCGCAAAACATCCGCCAATGGCTCGACGCCTACGGACCTCCTCCCCAAGACTCCGATCACTTCACCCCGCCCCTCGACATCTTCGAGAACGAGCGCGAATACGTCCTCCACCTCGCCCTCCCTGGCGCCAAGAAGGAAGACATCGGCGTAAACTGGAACGCCGACAAGAACCACATCGACATCGCCGGCGTTGTTCACCGCCCCGGCGACGAAGAGTTCCAGCGCGGCCTGCTCTCTTCGGAGAGGAGGGTCGGCTTGTTCGAGAGGACGGTCAAGCTGCCTCCCGAGGGCACTGAATCCTCGGAATCCGAGGTTGATATCGACGGCTTGGGCATAACTGCCAAGATGGAGGATGGTGTTTTGGTTGTCATTGTTCCCAAGATGGAGAAGGAGTGGACTGAAGTTAGGAAGGTTGATATCGAATAGATTCCCAAGGGAACATCGATTTAATTCGGTCAAGTTATATGCTGGTGGACTACATGAGTAGTTCGGTCTGAGTCTAGTCTACGAATTCGTTTGGCGTTACGGTTTACTCCTTTCGGTTTACTCCTTTCCATAAAACACAAAATCAATAAAAAATAAAAAAATAGCTATTTGAATTAAACGTCTCGGTTTTTCCCATCTCCTGTGCTTAACGATGTGACATGAATGTAGTAAATTCTCAAATACTTGTGTAGTAAACCCCCAATAAGCCCATGTAAGTCAGAATCACAATCACCCCAGCCTTAATTCCAAATGCCCCCTTTGTTTCCTATTCATAGCGGCAGCCCTCCACACCAATAATACGATGGAAAATCGTACCGATACTTGACACAAACATCTCCATGTCCCACTGCTCCTCTCAGTTCTTGCTCTTATACAGCGTGTACCATATCATCCTCTCCACCGCTCCCGCGGCACCCACTCCCTGGGCTCACAGCACCAGTCATGACATGCTCGTGTGGTGCAACACCACTACCGCCATTCCTATGCTCGTCTTCTTCATCAACGACGGGGTTCTTTCCCTTGTAGCTGCTTGTCGGGCTTCCGCTCTCGGGGGTACTATAGGGGTCAACTTCCGGTCGCCAATCACGTAGGTCGTCCTCGGCATCGTTGAGGATCTGACGCGCCTGTGAGCCGTGTTCATATGCGGGTCGTAGGTCACCGGGAACCATTGGAGTATCGTCAAGGAGGGCTAAGAGGCGGCGGCCATGCTTAGCAAGGATTATTTGCTTCTCGGCACGTTCAATCGTTGCGAGGAACTCGGCATTGAAGGCCTCCTTGAGCTTCTGCCGAGTCTATGATTTCGAGGTATTAGAAAACGGTAAACTGTCCGGGGGACTCTGCAAGAAATGAAAGAAGTCGGGGGGGGGGAGAAGAGGAAGAAGAAAGAACAAGACTTGCCACATTGCTTAGCTGCGCCTCCGCAACAAGATTCTCAGCCTCCGCCCTAACTAGCTCCTGCTCCAAAACCACCAGCCTCGTACTCTCCGGCTCCTTAAACTTCAACTTTTGAATCTCATCCGAAATCTTCGACCTGCTATCCCTCGACGGCTGCACGCTCTTCTCCGTATTCCGAATAACCTTCAAAGCGCCCCTTGCCTCATCGAGTCCGTGGGCGTACGCCTCCTCCTGCTCGCCGAGCTCGCTCAAGATAACGCCAACTTTATCCGAGATGTCCGATATGGCCTCGTCGTAGGTCTGCTCCCCCCATTCGCTCAGCTGGGTGGCGACGGAGACGCGCTCGCGGCCGGCAGTGTCGTGGGCGGTGATAAGGTTGTTCTGGGACTTGATGAGGCGGAAGAGGCGGCGGGCGAGTTCGGGTTGGACGGAGCCGCGGAGGGAGCTGAAGGAGAAGCCCTTTCGGGTGGAGCTGGAGGGGCCGCTGCTCTTGTTGGAGCGGATGGAGAGTGCTCTGTTCCTGGGGGAGGACCGTTAGTTTACCGCACTTACATGTTACGGATACGCGGCGAGTGCAATGTGGAAGATGGGGCGGTGTGTTGTCAGGGGTGGGAACGAGAACCTCCCTTAACATGGCTACGATCCTAGATCATAGTAAACGATGTGGAAACGACTTACATGTTGTAGGATGCCGCGACAAAAACGTTCGTGATTGAAGCTCAAGGAGTCCCAAACAAGTTGAATCTGGCCAGCAGGTGCAACTGTCGTGTAAAAGATTTGGAAGGAAGGAGCTCTAGTGCTCTGACAGGAGAGGAAAGCACAGGTGATTATATTCTGAACATAGCAACGATTGTACATAAAGTAGTGGAGACGACGACTTGTCTCGGACTAAAAAAATGGACTCGGCTTTTAGGCCCGTTCAAAGCAACAATGAGATTGACATGGATCATTCATCTCGTCATGATGTCGAACATACTGGAGATGGTGTGTGGCGGTTCCGGCCGGCCTGGCGCACCGGTTTTCTCGGCGTCGATCTTCAGTCAGAACCCGGATTCTTGTCTTCCTCGGCCAGAGATGTACAGCCAACCAAGCCTTCCATAAGCAATTAAATGTTCAAGCTAGATGCCCTTGGGAAAAGACCCTATCGATCTATAGTGTTGGATGGTTGAATATCTCCCCAAGTGTTTCGATAATCTAGGGTCACCGGTGATGTCATGGTCCTGATGCTAACCGCACATGGATCTTGGGTGGTGCTCGGTGACATAGTGATGATGTCCTGGCCAGAGCTTGGCAATGGGAACAAACGTGTCTCAAACAGGCAGAGAGATGCCCATTCCAGAGCAGGAGTATGTAGAATATTAGACCCTCCCATGTGGTATTAGCTGAACTTTGCTGAGATCTGACACCTCGACATCTAAGGCAAGGAGCTGTTCCACGAATCCAACTGCCAGATGTCCTATCCAATTTAAAAGAAAATCCCAAAAACCGAAAGCCGTTCAAATGCGCCCTTCTATCAAAAAGAACTTTAAAGTGAAGAGGGGGAAAAAAGGGTTGAACGGACGGGAGAGAAAACAGCCGGGGTATCCGGTGGCCGAAAGTCGCTCCTACCGCCTTACGCCCTCACGTACTGCTTCTTCGACTTGCGGTACTCGACCACAACTGGCAGGCTTGCGCGAGGACCGTCGCAACAAGGGGACCTTGACCGTGAGTGGTGGCTGTGGCAGGACGAGCAGTTGCTCGAATCGTGACAGTGATGGTGGTCGTGATGATGGTCGTGGTGATGGTGATGGCGCCGCCTGGGCTTCCGGGCGGGGAGTATCTCATGCCGGTAGTAGTAGTCGGTGTTTGGATCGTCGAAACACATTTTGATATGGATCTTGGCTGGTGCAAATACTGCGGAGAGATTGATAATAATGCGTTGCACCGTGACTGTTGTAGTGGGGTTGATTTCGCGGAACTGTAGAGTACGCCGTGAACATCCACTTCGTATCGAGTTGCAATAGGGAACCAGGCAGTAGTAGGTCGTACTTCCTAGCAGCAGTGACACTCGAGAGCTTGTTTTTATATCGTTGGTTCAATATTCGAGTCGATCAAAGGCAAAAGTACGACGTACAGATATAAACCAACAAACTAGACATCGGTGTGAGATGGTACGGCAGAGTAAAATAAGTAACCTTTCTAAACTACGAGAATCTCCAAGCCTTCCTCCCATCTCGATGGAATCCACTCATCGTCCTCATTCCAGAAGTCTTGTGGGGGATGGTGCTCGAGGCTTAACCAATCTTGATCGGACCATCTGCCCGCCTGACCTCTTCTGGACGAATGCATCGAACTCCAACGACCGCCCACCCACTTCGCCAGCTTCGTCAAGTCAAGGTCAAGGTATGATCTGATGACAAAGGCTACAGATCCTTAAATTCCTCATTCGGAGAATTTGTCCCATTGTTAGTGTACTCTGCGACCTGTGATGCCGCCACGAGCAAACAAGCAAGAGTGCAGAGGTCGTTGGCCACTGTCCCGACATCGATGCCCTCCACTGCCTGAGAACATCAGGTGCAAAATGGCAGGAATATGCTCTGAGAAACGACTTGATCCTCTCTTGGCAGAGATGGAAAAAGCGGGAAAAAAAAAAAAAAAAAAAAAAAAAAAACCATTTCTTCCTGATCTGTTGATAGGATCGATGGTTTGGGGAAGCCAAACTACAATATTGCTGCTGTTTCCTACCCCGCTCTCTGGAAATCAGACCCAACGCAGTGGTCAACCTGCTGGCTGTCAATTAGACGAGCTGCGGCTTCAAGGCAAGTGAGGATTGAAACTGTTAATGATCTACACATCAATCAACTTAAGGAACATTTGATGCTACTCTATTCGTGATCAAATGCTTCATTTCTACTTCAATTTTCTTGCTTTGGGTCTTGCGAGAAGAAAAGGCGCTCGCTCGTCTTAAGCAACAGACTGGAAGACTGGATACCTGCGATCGTGATTGCGATTGATTCATACTTCCCAGAGGACAAATATGAACAAAAACTACTCCCGCGCCCAAGGAAGACTCAGTTTTTTTTTCCATTTCGAGAGCGATTGCCCTATTATTAGCAAACTAGCAAATCGAGGGAGGGCACGACATGGACCCTTGTCCACGAAGTCCAGGATCGATCGGGAGTGATGGAAATCCTTGCGCTTCTGCAAACATGAATGCAGGTAATCACATTCCCACCACCCTCCAAAACCACGCCCGGCGCAGAGCTGCTTTTGTACTACGGAGGTTTTACGTGTGATGAGATTGGGATCCACGCGGCCGGCCCGCTCAATCACATCGGGATGCAGAGACGATACCGACTGGGGAGACGCTTTTAGGACTCAACTCTAAGTATGGTGACGACATCATTGATAGCGACGACGTTCCATTTCTGTCCTCCGGTCAAGGCGCTAATAGGTAAAGCCTCGGACCCTAGGACTGCAGAGGGAAATGGGACACCGGATCTGAGACCAAATCAGATTTCTAGAATTCAGCGCCGGCCCTTCACCCGACCGCCCTCCATTACGAAATCCTGCTCTGGGCGGCGCTTCGAGAGACCCAAGAGCGAAGAGAGGCAGCTACCCATTTGCTAGAGGAGATTATCATGTTACAGATTCGGCCCACGGGATCCGGTCCACTGACGAGAACCCTGGGGAATGTCATTCCCAGCATCGTGGGGGATGAAGAAGTTGTACAACTCCCGATGGCTTCGCATCGAGATGTTACTTCGGACTTCGTAAACGACCCGACAGATTTGACAGAAAGTGGAAAGAATTCGCCAAGCCCAGAGTGCGTCTTGATTGGTTGACCCCCGTGAATGACGGGCGCTTAAAGAGTCTGTTCGACTCGCCAGGTTGTTAGCCTGTTTCTTAATATATCTTTTCGCCTCCTTGGCTTTTTCCTACCCCCCCGGTACCGCACCCGGCACACGGACAGTCAAACACTGCGAAGGATCCTCGTACTAGGACGCAACTGGCTCTCCCCCAACTCTGCCCAGCCGCCTCTGGAGAACTGATCAAATCAGATCGGAGATCCACCTTAAAGCACGAACCGACCAACCCCCTTCCAGAGATGGACCCGTCCCGGCGCCATTGCCGTGCCACCAAGGCCTCCATCCCTGCGAGATGTCTACCTGTGGAGTCTAGACCCGAAGTAGATTGTCAACCACAACCACTGCCATCCCCTTACTTCCACTCCATCAAATTTTCTGCATGCCCAGTGTCTCTCCCTTCGAGCGCTGTCCCGGTATCTCTGAGGCACAGATCCCATGTATTCCCCGGCAATATACACGCATGTAGACACTGATATACCCCGGCGTAGGACTTCGTAGACACCTGGATCTGGAGGTACAAGTCGTCCTCGCTCCCCTCCTTAGCGATGGCTGGCTCCCATTTGTACCCGGTCCTCCTACCAGACGCCAAGAGCCTCGTCAGACGCGACCGCTTGGCTCACGATACCACTCTCTGCCGTCCTTCTCCAAGTTCTAGCGGCTCCATTGGTCGCACTAGCCTGCGCTCCTGCTGACGGATCTATTCACGTACTTTCGGACATTGATGCACCATAATCAATCATCCTGGCTGGTGTGGCTGCCGCCTTTAATCTGGTTCCCCCCTCTCCATCGGATGCAAGAACTTTCCCTTCATAGTCCCGTAAAATCTCACATCATCTTTCCTTTTTTTAATTCTTTTTATTCTTTTTCCCGAGTATTCATTCGTCGTTGACTCGCTGTTCTTGTTTCCTATTCGAACCAAGCCTGTATTGTATCCGACTCATTCGACCTGGTGTCTGTTTTGGGGAGGATTCATTTAGACGGCCTAACCTGGTTTCTGCCTCGACGGCTATTATACAGCAATCACGAAATCCTGCTATCCAGTGGCTGCTTGTGTTCTGGGCACTGAATCTCTTCTTTCGTCCTCTCTCCTCATCCCAACGATCACGACTCTCCTCACCATTCAAGATGTTCCGCAACGCCCTCTTACAACTAGTTCTCGCCGCCTCATTAGTATCCGGCCACATTCTCATCACATACCCCGGTACGAGAGGCAACAACTTTATAACAAACGACACCTTTCCCTTTGGAATGCAATGGACTCATCCATGTAAGCCGGGCCGGTTCTTGCCTCTGATTCTCTATTAGAACTAACAAACAACCTCTACCAGGCGGCGGTCTCGGTCTCTCAAGGAATAGGACCTACTGGCCCACGACAGGTGGCACAGTCGCCTTCCAACCGGGCTGGTTCTCTGGTCATGCTACGGCCCTTCTCTACATCAACATCGGCATCGACACCGACGGTCCTGACGGCGGTCCTTTGAACTATACCACGCCGCTCGTGAAGCCGTGGCAGCTCCTCGGTCCATCCAACGGGCCTTACCCTGGCACTATTTGCATGGAGGACATCGTCGTACCACCGGCCTTAGGCGTTAAGCCCGGCGACAACGCGACTATCCAGATTGTAGAACTTGCGAATCACGGAGCTTCGCTCTTTGCCGTAAGTAGTTTTTCTATCGTCTTTTCTTCTTTTTTTTTTTTTTTTTTTTTTTTTTTTTTTCC